>MU226072.1:2799300-2840719 GCA_018584345.1 Thuja plicata
GAGGAACTGAAGACTTCTGTTAACAACATGCAACTAATGGTCCTGGAAGCTGAAGAAATGGTTAAAGAAATGTAACTATTTTCTTTTCTTTGATTGTCCTGTTTGCTTCCTTTTTGCTGTCCCTGTTATTTCATGCTTTTACAGTGGGACTTTTTGTCTGTTCGTTTAGTAGTGCTGCTGTCCCTTCCGGTCCTGTTGCTATGGCAAAGTTTTAGTATGCTTTGTAAACTGTGTATCTTTTATCTAGGTTGCAGGTCCTTGTAAAACCTGCTGAATTCTCTTTTTTTGTAAAGGTTTCGGGTCCTTGTAAAACCTATTTTTTATTAATCAGAACAATTTTTCCTTCTTGATTTCTTGCTCCATAAAGTCAAATTCATTTCTAATTATATCCTCATGAAAATTAAACTAATGTTCTAGAGATAAACATTTAGTTCTCTTTCTGAACATGTCACTGGTGAATCCCTCATTATCTGCACATCTTGCCACTCAGATTGCCAACTGATAAGGCTACAATTATTTGTGAAACTAATTTCATAATCCTTTAGTGATAATGAACTGGTGTTCTTTGGTAATGGTTGGGAAGATGTTTCCTTTCATTTTTCCAGTCAATTCTTCTTCTTGTAACCCACCTAGTTGTCTCAGAATTTTTTCCATGCCTATCTTGAGTGGAACCCTATAAGGGAGGACATTTGGAGTTCCTATGAAACCATAGACCCTAATAACTATTGAAACATGGTATAGAATGAACTCACCCCAATTATGAACAATCTGAAACTCTTTAACATACTCCATTGGTCTCAAAAATCTTAACACATCTATGTGAATTATTGGGTTGTCTTTGCATAATAGTGCTCTGAGCCTAGAGGAAAAACATCTATCAAAATTGATAAAACTGGCCTCTTTCCTGTCCCAAGACAAATCAATACTCCAAAACTAAACTGGAAAATCTTCATCATCCTGAAACTTGATAAGATTCATTCCTTTCTCAAAATAGTCATCATTATTATACAAGATCATGTGCATCATCATAGAGTACCATCCAAATGGCTTAACTATCTTATACTCTTTTATGCCTACTAGACCTTGATGCATTAGATTAGCAATGTAATTAGCAAATTCAAATACAACAGATAAAAGTGGATGCAAAATATGAACCATCATAAGCATAAAATGAATGGGCATTGTTGTCTCCTCATCTTCTCCCAAAACATGACATGAGGCACTATACATCCCCCTAGCCTTGCTACTAAAATATTCTAATTTGAAGGGATCTTTTGTGTTAGGGCCTACTACAATTAGACCCCCTATCTTATTGAAACATTCTTTCAAAGGCCCGGTTTTTAAGTAATCCCTTTGATTTTTGTACACTTCTTTGAAATACTCAAAATCTATGTCATCCATCTGAATAGAAAGGTCACTCAACTTGAAAACTTTTCTTATCTCATCAGCTGTGACATTCAATAAGATGTTCCCTTCTGTATCTCTCAAAACCCTAGACACCTTATCATAATTTTTAGCAATTATGATCAAAAAATCTGTGTCAATAAATACTCCAGGAACTATAAATTTTCCAACATCCAAATCCCATATGTTACAGTCTGGGATAGGAGCATTTCTTTGGCTGAAAGCAATTCTGAACAAAGCAATACCACTTACACTAACCTTGACATCCTTAGCCCATATGCCAAGATCATATAAACCCTCCCCAACTCTAAAATGAGGACTTAGATGCACTAATTTTTTTATTTGAGTAGATTTATTGGTGGATCCACTCAACTGTTGTAAGAGATCATCCTGCACATTCTTATCTTTGTAATCAACTTTACCAGTGAACTCAATTCTAGGGGCCACTTTTTGAATTTAGGGTTTCTTACAGTAACAATATTTAGACCTTATCAATACTTTGTTTATCTTTTAGAACTTGAAACCCTACTGCCAGTATGAATTCTAATGCTTCAAAAGTGTGACAATAGAAAACTTACCCGTTCTGTAATTTGTAACACAGAGCGCAAGATTGCTGCAGCTTTCAGTTTTTCTTCAATCACTTCAATAGTTATGGAAACTTTTAACTCAAGTAATGAATTATATTCTCAATCAAATCAATCTCTCACATTTAATTTTACTGAGGTGGCTACACACTCTGTAATCAATTCATCTGGTTTGAACATTCGCGACTCAATAGTTCATTGAAACTAGTCTTAATTTTTTAAATCTAAACTGTAGATTTTATCAGCATCCCATAGTATCATGTGTCTCTCATCACTTTATGGAAACCACTAATCATCTTGGACACGTGTCAGCATGACTTGATCGCTTAAACATTAGATCTTGTGCATCTCCCCCATAAGCCTTTAAGTGAGTTGTCTGATCCTTTTCAAATTGCATCCTCTTTATCTTAACCTTGTGATGTACTATGCCCACCAACTGCCATGCACCAACATGACTTAATCACTTAAGCATTAGATCTTGATCACTTTATCACCCAGTGATTAAGTCAACCGTTGGATCAACCTTTAGATGCTCAGCCTTTAACTCCTTTCTTATGACCTCAGCCAGACCCACTGGGACACATGGAAGCATGACTTAATGGCTTACATCTTATATTATGATCACTTTACCATTAAGCTATCAAGTCAACTGTTGGATCTTTTTACAACTGTCATCACTTTAATCTATGGTCATCTTTATGTTAGTGGAAAACACATCATCTCAGGGACACACGGCAGCATGACTTAATGACTTGAATGAAAGATCTTACGCATCTTTGGATTAAGCTATTAAGCCATTCGTTGGATCTAAAGGCATTCTGACTGTAGTTTACCAAACACATGTTCATAGATCTCAAGACCTCCAAGACACATGGCATCACTGCTTAATGACTAATAGGTTAGATCTTGTGCATCTTGATATTAAGCGATTAAGTGAACCGTCAGATCTATCTGCACTTTAATCTTTGTCAAACTTTGCAACATGGCCCACATCACCACAGGGACACGTGTCATTTAGACTTAATGACTAATGAGATAGATCTTGATCATTTTGAGAGTAAGTCATTAAGTGGACTGTTGGATGAAATAGAAACACATAAACACATGTCATCACCGCTTAATGACTTGAATGATAGATTCTGTGCATCTTGGGACTAAGTCATTAATTGGACCATTAGATTAAAACATATCATCTCGACACATAATAGTTTAATAAAATACTTGCGGGATTTTAGACTTAGGGATTAATAAAGTGCCTAAGGATTTAGGATAAATTGAACGTGGACCCGTTTAAAAAAGACACATGATCTTATGGTCACTTAAGTTATCGAATAAATTAACATGAAATTAGAACACAGCCAAGAACATTTAGGGTATTTCTTGAATACACATGAAGACTAACCTAAGACATAGGGTTTTTTCATAGTTTCCACCATTTTAGAGCTTGGACATGACAATTTATAGGGAATTTTGACAACTTTGGACAAGATTTTGTAATTTTTAGGCAAAATAACCACAGAGAACCAAAACTTTTACTAGCATATTTCAAGACCATAAATATAACCAACAAGAAGGAGGATTAACCTTTTTTTTTTTACACAAATGGATACCTTGGCTATTTAGATCTTCCATATCTTAATACCAAAATCCACTTGCAACATTGATTCGGATGAAACCAGTATTCATACTCCCATAGTTAGTTATTCAACTAGTGAGGGTTGTACTAGTTTCTCAAGAGGTTACCAAAGAGATTGAAGTGGTATTCATATCATAATGATGTGGTTAGTGATGATTGTACTTTCTCTTAGTTCCACAATGCTCAATAATGATAATATATCTCTTTTGGATTTCTTTCGCAAAAAGCTAGTGATAATTAGTTGCATTACATTGGATTATCATGTTAGATTAATTGCATATGTTTAGAGGATTTTTCTAAGTTAAAGGGGGTTAATCAATTTTTGGGGGTTAAATTTTCAATTATCCTTTTTTGAAATCAATGATGTGAGATTATTTTTTTCATTCATTCATAGCATTAATCATTATTCATTATTTCTTATATCAGAAAATCAAAAGAAAAGAAGCATCAATTATTAATCATTTGACATCCACTCTAAGAGTGCATTTCATATAAAGTTGCATACATTCATAAATCAAAATCCAAAAAGATAGTTGCATTCATTTATCATTCATTGCATAAATCATTCATTCATATAAAAAACAAAGAAGCATATAGAAGTAGTTGCATAAAATCATTTGCATCCATCTATCTATGTTATATATAAGATAAACTACATCCATAGCATAATAAAAGTAAATGCATCATAGATATCATATAGATCTGCATATAAAAGAAATCTCACATAATCATCATAAACATATCATGGGAATCAAAGGAAGATCATCATGTAAATGTCCATCAAAAGATCCATAACATCTGTATATCAAGATACAATATCATCAACAAAATGATACATCATCAAAGTCCTAATCAAAATAAATAAATATGATACATTAATACATCTCAATATGGATCAATATCAATCTATCTCAAGACCTAGCAGAGGCACCTAGTCCATCACCTATACCCGCCCGATCCATCACCTGTACCTACGCCTGATCCATCACCTATACCTATAAATCATCCATCACCTATCCCATCGGGATCTCTATCACTCGATCTATCCTATGTAGTCAGTGGTACCTAGATGGTGCTAGCTACTCTAGGCATCTATGCCATCATTGCCATAAACTGCTACATCATAGTAGCCACCTGATTGATCCAACCAACCACTGATATCATCCCAGCCTATAAGGTTCTCACATCCTATGTCAAGGCATCTATCGCCTGAGGAACCTGTGGTGCCTGTAGTGCCTGTGGTGCCTGTAATCCAACTGATGGTGCCTACGGTGCATTTAATATAATCTGTGGTATCACTAGAATCTGAGGAGGCACCTATTGTGCTAGAATCTATCCCTATAAAGGAGGAACTTGTTGTGCCTGATCATGTACCTATGGAGGATCCTGTGCTCATGGAACCTATCTAGCAGCATCTATATGTGCCTGCCTACAATCTCTCTATCGCTATCTCTGATGTCCCCATCCTACTATTGGTATGGGATGAACCTATCCCTATACCTTTCTGTCTATGTCTTGGCTATCCAAAACCACCACTCGTAGCCCTGACATGTCCACCCAGCATCTAAGGTCCTACCCATCCTCTACCTATAGCTCTACGAATTCTAGGAGCTCTCGGTGCTCTAGGAGCTCATTGTCTCGGTCCTCTCCCACCACCTCTGCCACTTCCATCTCCTCCATCATCATTTGATGTATCATCCATATCAGGAATTATCTCTAGAGGATTATGAAATCTAGTGAATCTGTGGAGAGAAAACCACTCTCTATACTTTGTAGATATCCTAGCATCAGCAACATGATCCATCATATCCCACCGAATGAATCCCAATCTATCAATCTCAATGCAAGAAAACCAATAGTCCACTTATACTCCCCACATGGATCATTCAACCCATAATCATGCATATAGTGCTATACCCTGTGGCATATCCTGAACCCAGCCATACTACCTTGAAACTCACCCAAAGAAGAATCTCTCTATCACAAGTGGTGATCAACCAATCATCCACCAAGGGGAAAACATATAAGGAATCTCATCATCATCCTCCCAACATCCCTCATATCCAAGGTACGGTCTCTAAATGACCTGATCAATGTCATCAATCATGCGATGCCAATACTCAAGTTCTCCTAGACGATGTTGGACAACCAGCCCATAATACAAAAATGCATAGGCCATCCTTGACCTCAAACATGGGCTGCTATAGGTCTCGTAACAAGGATGTGCTCCCAGGTCCATAACTATAATAATATAGCACCGGCTAATAAAGTTGCACTTTCTCTATAAACAACCTCATGAAAATCATGGTAAAGTTGTGCCAACACACAGGAACCCCAATCAAATTGTCAAGGATGTGCAATCAAATCCTCTAGAATCTGACCCCAACCAACTGAGAAACCACAACCTTGTCTGTCAGGAAGTAGTAAACCTCCTATCACAGCACCTAGTACTGCTGGAAAAGTGGTAAATGGACAAAACTGTGACCATGTGATCATATCATCATTGATTGTTTCATCATCAAAGATGTTTCTACATACACTGTCATCATAAAATTTATCATAGTAAACCCGCTCTCCTCGAGTCTAGATATAGATCAATCTATAGAAATCCTCAGAGTGATAGTCATCTCGCTAAGTGGAAGGTGGAAAGTATTTTGGTCAAAGTGCCAATGCTTTACCATAGCTATCAGTAAACCCTAGTTTAGCTAGAATCGACGAAGCTCTAGGAGTAAACTCAATCCACACTTCTTTATCACGCGTAACTCTGGATCTGTCAACTCTTCAGATAAGTCCAAAATCCAAGAAGCTAGATTCCGTACACACAACTTAGGGAAATGTACCTATTTTGAAAATCAAGGGAATTATATCAATATCATTATATCAATGGATTATTCTATGTCAATCAAACCAATTCAATCAATCTTTTTCCCTTTTTGAGCACATCAACTTATTGTTCCTAACTCTAAATATTGAGAAGGGACCAATATGATCAGTTATCCTATCAATCAGTGTTCTATCCCATAAAATTGATAAATCAAACATCCATTTTTATAGTTATCCTAATATCCTAATCACTTGTTCTCATTACTAAAACACATCTATCTATCTTAGAAATCAATTTGGACATCCAGACGATCAATCATAAAGTAGTTGGTACCTTTTCAATCGGGTTTTCATCAAATTTTCAAAATAGGCATCACTTGGCATAGTGTATGTGTCATTTCATTATAAGCATCATTTAATCTTTGACAGGTGTGATTTAATAAATTGGAGGTGTCACTTTACAATGTACGCGGTATTTCAACTTCCTACGTGGCATTTTAAACCTAGGGTTTTATAAGCGGCAGTTTATTGAGAAAATGCAAATTTTTACCCTAAATCTTAAGCAGAATTTTTCTACTCATAGGTGTGACTTCCCAACATGGAAGTGGCATTTAATCTTCCTACACGTCATTTAGCCTATTCTATGCATCATTTTACCTACACTATCATAGAAAGCATGTTAAAAATGCTATAAATGCTATAAAAATAAAGCAATAAATGTACTAGGAAGGTTGAAACCACTTACCAAAGGTCCATACTCAGGAGCTCTCTAATATCAGTGTGCTCACTTGAACCGATGCTCTTGAATAGGGACCACCATCGCTATCAATCTTGGCAGGATCAGAGCAAAATCTCAAGGGTGAAAAGTGAAAATGAATAGTAAAAATGGGGTTTTCAACCTATTTAAGCTAATTAACCTAATTTTGGAGGTATTTTGACACAATTTGACCTCATTTGACCTAATCAACATTTTATGTACATTGGGGCATGCTTTGCTTCCAGGATTATCATCAATGTTTTTTCAAAAATGAAAACATATTGGATCTATTTCCTATCAATTTCATCATCTTTTTCATTTAGAGATCAATATGTTTCATTTCTGAGGGGGCATTATCATAGTATCAAATCAGGATCTGTATCATATATCAACCAAATCTGGAGCATTGAAATTTCAAACATTATCAGTGGGGCATTCTACATTTTATCAATCAGATCAAGGATTTCAAATCAATCTATCAAATAAGGTTATCGTTCAATCAGGTTTTTGTATCAATCAAGCATTGAATCAGTGATCAAGACATGCAATTTTATTTGAATCAATTCACTTCGTACATCAATTCAAAGAGGGACATTTGTAGAGACCTAAAATAGGGCAGGTGTCCTATTATTAATCAAATCTGCAAATCTTAGCCAAATGTTCTAAATTTCATCAAAATGGATCAAATCAATTTCAAATGGACATTTATCAATCAAATTGGAAAAAATAATTTAAAATCAAACGATCAAATAAATAATGACATCAAATGATGAAATATAAGCCTAAAGGGATTAATCAAACTATATAATTCATTTTAATCAATTAATTGTATAGTTTAAATCAAAAATAAAATTGAACCTATTCCCCAACATGGCTAATTTAATTAATTGATTGAATGTAATAAATCCTAATATCCTTCCACATGAATTTGAGAAACCAATGAGAATTGAGAACACAAAGCGCATGGATCACTCCTAATTTGCAATCTCAATCACTCATTTTGAACTTTCAATCTCAATCACTCAAATTTGTCCCTTTGTCCAAACCTTTGAGACAACCATTTAAATTGTCCCCCCATTTGAAACTATTTGAAAGCCTCTCAATCAACCATGGCTTAATCATGATCAAGTAACTTTACCCCCTACACTTGAGAAAATCCTATAAATACAAGCCATTTTGAGAGAATAATGGATCCTAGAAAATTTGAATGCAAAGCATCCTTATTATAGACATTTCATAGAAAATTGAGAGAAATTAAGATCATATCATATCAATTTAGCATAATGGAGAGCATTTTGGAGAGAATTTGAACCAAATATCATAGAAATTGAGATAATTGAGAAATAGTTAGGCATTATCTTTATCAATTTCTCATTATAGGATTGTCACTAGCAGAGATTAAGGTTGAGAGCTCTATTAGAAAATCTTAGTTAGAGATCCATGAGATGTTAAATGATTTATTTGTCAATTCTTAGATTAAATTGTATTATTGTTTCCATAGAATTGATAGATAGCACCTTCATTTGATGAAGGTATGATTTATACATACACACTCTTCTTGTGACATCCTTGGAAATATAATTTGAGGTGGAAGGAATGCTTTCCTCCTAGTTTGAAGGCACTTGATTGTCAGTACTACTTTTGATGGTGTTACAGTATTGGAATGGGTTTAGATCTCCTTCAATGATAATTTCAGCCCCCTGGTATGGGAACTTGATGCACTGATGATATGTGGAGGGTACAACTTGCAGCTCATGGATACATGGTCTTCCAAGTAACATGTTATATCCAAACTCTAAGTCTAGGATTTGGAACGATGTGTTCTTGATGACTGGGCCTATTCAGACTAGAAGTATGATGATACCTTTGGAAGACCTTTCTTCTTCATCATAATCCCTGATATTGATTCTCCTCGTGACGTCAATGCTAGATTTAGAATGGCCCATGTGTTTGATTACTTTCAAAGTAAAAATGTTTAATCCATCTCCACCATCAATGAGGACTCTACTGATTGCATTTTTGTGCACTTGGATGAGAAAGTGCAAGGGATCGTTATGTAGAGGTTTGTACATTAGCAAATCATGGTCCGTAAAGGTTGCATGCTTGTTGACAGCTATGTGGTTCACCATGGTTTGGAATCTTTCCAAAGTTATGTCCCTTGGGATAGCTGCATTTTGGAGTGCTTGGTCAAGGGCTTGCTTGTGCTGTGGGGTTATGCGCAAAAGGTTGAACATAGATATCTGGGCAGGTGTGTGCTTTAGGTGATCTACAAGGATGGTTTGTGGATTTGAAGTTTTTGGAGGGTTATCTGGTATAGAAGATGTATAATGCACTCCTTGAAAGATAAATTTGGTACGACGCATGGTGACAACACATTTAGCACCTGGATCTCTGATAGTAATAGTAGCCACACAACTATCTGAAGGGTTGATGTAGTTGATGGTGTTATCAACATTAGCATAGGTGTAGTTTACTTGCTTTGAGTGTCCACCAGACCCAAAGGATTCCCCTTTGTTGTGATCATGAAATGTTTCATTGAAAATTGTATGATCAGTGGTGCCTTTTGATTGGGCATTGGTGACATTGATAACCCCTATGTCAATCAGATCTTGAATGGAATTTTTTAATCGATAACAGTTGGGTATCTTGTGTCCCTTTACCCAATGAAATTTTCAAAAAGTCATTATCATTCTACCACTTTGGTTTTACAGCACCATGTTTGTATTCTTTGATTTCAGGCAGAGTGATAGCATTGGATTGTATCAACTTTCTTAAGGCTGATTCTATCAACTACCCCATTGGTGTGTAGTCTTGTTTAGAAAATAGAAACTATTGTGGGCATTGAGAGGGTGGTTGATTGTTTGACAATGCTTTTTCTTGAATAGGTGGTGGTTGGTTTTGATTGTGCACTTTCTAAGTGGGCACCATGGGTTTATAGTTTTCCATAGGTGCGCCTTGCAGTGACACCTTTGGTTGGGCATAGTTGACCGTCTTTACATCAATGACACCATCACTGGTGACAATTTTGTTCTTGTTCCACCACTTGGATTTATCTGTTGTAGTTTTTGTGTTTTTCTAGGTAGGATCTGCAAGGATACCTCTTTTGACCAGGTTTTGCTCATAGAAAACTCCTCGTTCGATGAGTTGCTTGAAGTTAGGAGCTAGTTGCAATTTTGCGGTAAATGACATATCTGGGATCAGATTGTCAACAAACATGACTATGAGGTGTTTCTTGAGTATGCCATATTTTATTCTATTAATGTTACTTCAACTTCATAGGAATTTCACAAAGGATCCTCTACCTTTATATTTAATGTCACAGAGGTCCTTGACGCTAACCTTGCGTTCGATATTGTGATGAAAGTGAGCAATGAAGTTTTTGGCCAACTCTCCCCAAGACAAGATTCCATGGGGTAAGTGTGAGAACCATTCCGTTGTTGGTCTAGATAGACTTTGTGGTAACAGTCGCATTAGGTATGTTTCATCATGCGCAACTTTGATGCAACTAGCAAAGAACTCTCTGATATGTTCAACATGATTGGTATTGCCTCTATATTTTTTGAACATGGGTACCAAGAAATGAGTGGGAAACAAAGACATGTTCAATGAATGATCAAAGGGGTAGGGTAAAAATCCTCTTCGGTGTAGGACTCTAATTGTCCTTGATTCTACATGTCCATCATTTGGGTTTGAAGACTCTTCACTTGGTGGATTAACATGTCTGTCTAAGATTGAGGAATATTGGTGACATTGTACCTCTGTGATGAAGTAGGTATGAGGCTTCACCTCTGTGTCCCTTGATTTTTGATATATGATCTAGCCCTTGGGACTTGATATTGGTTCCCCAGTATGTGATTTTGATACTAGGGCATTTGATTGGTCCAAGATTGATTCTGTTGTGTTTTTTGTTGGGTTTTTTGGGGTTGTTGTTGTTGTTGGGGTTGTATTTTATGCTAGGGTTGTTCTCATCCCTGTAGAAGCAAAGGTGTAACCTTGGGTGGACATTGAATAAATGTCTATCTCATAGAGATGTATCCTTGTGGGAGAGAGGTATTGAGCCCAAGGATAACAAGGATTGAGTGTAGTATCGAAACAGTCGCAAAAGGGTTGCTGCTTATTTGTGGAATTGAGGACATAGCATGAGAGCTTGATGAAAAAGGCCATGAGGCCAAATTTTGAGGTGCATTAGTGACCATGGGTGCACTTAGTTGGGA
The DNA here is from genome assembly GCA_018584345.1 of Thuja plicata. Taxonomy (NCBI): domain Eukaryota; kingdom Viridiplantae; phylum Streptophyta; class Pinopsida; order Cupressales; family Cupressaceae; genus Thuja; species Thuja plicata. The sequence goes on from MU226072.1 coordinate 2,810,719, forward strand.
GCCTGTCATGCTTTGTGTGGAGGATGTGCTAGCTTGATTTGCAAAGCTAGTCTATTTTGACATAGTCTGTGTTGATATCATTGTTGTCAAAGATGGAAAGATTTAGGATATCATAGGTATTGTTTGAGAGGGTTGAGTGGTGTTTTAACCTACGAGAAGGTTCTCGAGCCATATTTTTGGTACATTAAATTTGGCAGGGAGATTTACTCCCTTATTAATCAACATGGCTAAGAATCATTGGGTATTTCTCTCTACAACTTTGTCAACAACCTGTGTGGAATAGGCATCTTGCTTTATGTCTTTGAGATCCTCCTCTATGACATCATAGAACAATTTTGGTCTATGGGGATCCTCAATGAAAAGAGTAGGAGTAGTGTTTCTGAAAGGGTCATCCTCTCGCTCTTGTTCCCATGGGGGTAATCGACTAATATAGGACTTGTCAGGTTGAGTCTTAGCCTTCAACCTCATATAAGGCCCTCCATAAGGTGTGTGAGGCATATTGTTGTCCATTTTTCTTGACTAAAACAAGTGATATAAAGAAAAAAGAAAAGGATAACCTTTCTAGGAAAATCTGGGTTATGTTTGGAAAAGGGTAATTCTAGGGACAGATGCTTATTTATCTTGATCTCAATGACTTGGTGATGTAAGATATGGATTTTGACTATTGCCTTTGACAAAATCATTGGTAGAGATTGATGATTTTGAGATAATGGGATCAAGATAATCGATTTTGAAATTTTGAACTAACAATGTTTAGACAATAATCGTGCTTTCAAAGAATGGATGATCTTTAAAGTTTAGAGATTCACACAATTTTCTTCACATTTTTTTGGGATAGACATTGATCTTTTACACAAAACAAGGAGTCTTTCCAAAGTTTTCAGGTAAAAACAAGTTGTTCAGAGTTCCTGCTAAAGTGTGGTGAAATTACATCGATTGCGGCAAAGTTATAGGTCAACTGCAGTAATTAATCACTGATTACAGTAATTAAATATTCCAGTGTGACAATAAACAAGTCAATTGTGGTAAAATTTTGTCAATTGCGGCAAGATGCGAGCAATTGTGGAAAAAGGGAGACAGTCTGAAAAAAGATCTCAAATTAGCTTAGTTGTCTGATAAAATTTCTTTTTGGAACAATGATTCTGATTGCATAATAGGTTTGATTTTCACAGCCTAGACTTGACCACTTTGGACTCATTTTAACAGTTTTTGATTTTTGTTTTGCATTTTTCGAAACTGATCATAGAACAAGCACAATAGACAATGTGTTTTGTAATCTAGCACAGGTCTTGAGACAAGGATAAACATATTAATCTAGGTCAAAAATTAGCTTCAAATACAATGTTATATGCCCATTGCTTGAATGTTAGTTAGCTCACACAATAAGTGTCACACTACTAGGACATGAAGTTCCATGACGTAGGCGCCCTTATTTTTGCCATTGCCAAATATTGTTGTCGTGCTATTGAAGATCTCTTTCACAAACACAATACCCTAGAACACATATGTTTGGAGTCTTGGGGGGAAATTCTGCAACCCCTTGCAATATAAAAAGGTATTTGTGTTACCGATTTTCGGTACCAAGATCAATCAGGTGGGTTTGTTATGTTTTGAATGGAGTAAGGTAAATTCTCAGTTCTGTTGGATCACATTCATAATGCACCGAGAAAAGAGAAAAAGAGTGCATTATTACATGAGACTAGTTAGCACTACCTTAGTTTTTTCAGGTTTCTTGGCTGTTGCTTTTCCCGGGCTTTCTGATTTCAAATTATGTGTTTTTCCATGCAAAAAGAGGTCAAACCTTGCTAAATTCATGCTTTATGTCTAGTCTCTCTATCGTGCCAGTATTCCTAAAATATTTTTAAGTTGTGCGACTGCGCGATGAGCTACCAATCGAAGTCATCGTGCAATCGCGATCTGTTTATGAGTAGTCTTGTTATGTCCGCGAGTCAGCGACGAGCTATTTTGAATGATCATCATGCAATTGTGATCTACTTGCATCTAGTCATGTTTTGTGCATGACTGAGCGGGTTCAGCATTTTTTAAGTGTCTATCACGCAGTCGCGAGGCCTTAGGAGAGTCAGGTTTTGAGCCCGCGACTGCGCGATGAGCTTAATGTCCTGAAGGTCACCCACTCGTGCAATGTTTTAATCCGGTTGTATTTTTCAGTGCAAGTATGCGACGATCTAAAAAGGGGACTCATCGCTTTGTCACGCAAGTTTTTAAAGTTCATAAAGGTCTGCGACCGAGCGACCAAAGGAACCGTTTGACACATCGCTCACTCGCTGATGTCTTATGGCGGTCAAAAATCATCTCGCGGGTGTGCGATGAGCTAAAGAATAAGGTCATCACTCAGTCGCTCGTCAGTAAAGATGAAGGGAGATCAGCTCGCGAGTGAGTGACTGAGCAAAGGAGCAGACATAGTTGCGCACTCGCAGTCAGTAGTGAAAGCTGAAATATAAGCTCACGAGTGGGCGACTGAGGGAAAAAGGTGTACTGTCGCGTGCTCACAGTCAAGGGTGAAATAAAATTTTCAGGCTCGAGAGTGTGCGACGAGTTAAAGAATAGGAAAGGTCACCCACTCACGCATGAGATGAAAACAAAATATTAAGTGGCGCGAGTATGCGACGAGACAGAATATGCATTAAGAAAATGGATGTCGCTCTGTCGCTCAGGATCCAAAGGCCAGTTTAAAGAGCTCACAATTTTACGATGAAGGGATAAATGGAAAGTAAGATGCATAGGCGCTCAGTCACTGAGACTCAGGTGAAATAAAGAATCAACTCGCGAGCTTGCACAAAGCACAGAAGCAGAGCATAAAAGACTGCGAGTATGCGACTGACATGAAATGAAGTTTAAAGAAAGCTCATCGCTCACTTGCAGAGGGAAAAGGTAAGATAGTCAAGGGTAAGAAGTGTGATTTTCAGAGCAAATGAGAAGGTGCTACTCGCCATTTTCTGCTAATTTCTGGGTAATACATGCATTAATCTGTGATTTTCGCAGAGTTTTGAAATATGCACAGGGTTAATTATAACAGGGAATTTCATATGTTTTATTGCAAATCTTTATGTTTTATTCCCGGAGGTTTTTTTTAAAGGCAATGATAATCAGATTTTTTAGAGACAGAAAGATATTAGATATTTTCTCAGATGATGAAAAGATATTAGATATTTTCTCCTAATTTTCTTTTGAATGGTCCTTTCTCAATGTCTCCTCCTTTTTTATGATGATACTCCTCCTTATGTCCAAATCAACTAGAAGTTTAAAACACTTATAGGTGGTAGCTAGCACAATGTCCACATTGTTCCCCTCCTTGGACATGGAATAAAAATACTTCAATTCTTCCCTTTTTCCTCTCCACCTATCCATAATTAGGTCCCACTTATCTTTGTCTGCATTGTAATCTTCCATTATGCTAATAATTTTCTTACCTTGCAAGTAAATAGGAGGATTCAAATCATCAGCAAAATGCATAAGTGTGGCTTGTATCTTATCTTCATATTTTTTTGTATCTGTACATGTACTTCTCTAAACTTTGTTCAATCATCATCCCATTTTTTCTCCTCTCTTCCAATTTGGTCATTTCAGCAACTAATCTATCCTTTTCTAACACCAAGTTTGTCTATGTAGCACGACTTGGTGGCATGAGGGAAGGAGGAAAAGTTATAATTGGAATAGATGAGGAAGACTGGTGTGGAATCTGAGCTATCATCCTTTGGGGAGAAATCTGACCTGATTGTTTTCCCTCTAATATGGCTATCTTCTTGTCTTTCTCCAGGGATTTTATCCTTTCATCATTGTATGCCTTCAAAACAGTTTCCGGTTGTGTTCTCAACTTTTAAATCTCTTCTTCTTTTTTCTCTCCTACCTTTAAACTAAAATTTTCAGATTCAAATGTCAAGCGTGTTGACTCCACCCCTGTAGTTTCTATAACTCTTCTTACTAACAAGCTTCCTAAATGCTCACCCTGATCACTTCCATTAGGGTTCCTATTTTCTTTCTTCTTTAATAACCACATTACCAATGTCGCATGGTCTTCAATGAATTTAACACCTATAGAGGCTTGTTGAGCCTCTACTTCATTAGTGTGCATGGGTTTTCTTTCATTTTTTATGGCATCAAAAACTATGGCATCAGCTAAGTCCCATTCTAGAATAATAAGGACTCCTTTTCTAACCAATTCTCGTCCTTCTTCAGGAATGACTTTATCAAATTTAGCCATCATTTCTTTCTTTACCTCTATTTCAATTTCATCCTTATCCTTATCAGGTTAATCTTTCTATCTATGCTGACACTTTTCTTTGAATTCATTAATATGAATTCTCCTGAGAAATTGAACAAATTCCCTAGCTTTAACAAAATTATCATCAGAAATGAATTCATCACTAGCTTATTTGGTAATCAAATCTGGCTCTTTTCCTGCAAACACAACTATTAAATCCATCTCTGCATGTTTGGGAGCCTCTGACATCCCTTCTTGCATCTCCTGAGATGTTACAAAAATATGCCCTATATTTCCCATATGTACTAATTGCTCAACAATTTCTTGTTCATCCATGTGCATGGGAGATTGGGAAGGGGGGTAAATATCTTCTTGTTGTTATCCACCTTCTTCTATCTTTTGCCTCTTGGGAGATGGCAATGATTGTGCATCTGATTCCAACGGTCTCTTTCCTTTTGAAGTAGAATCTTCCTCTATCCTTGGCAATACCATAATATACCCCTTTTTCTGCTGCAAGAGATACCTTCCTAGTGGAATACCGCTAGCAGGAATAGCCCTAGTCAAAATTTCTTTATCCTTCTCTAGCTCTTCTTGTATGCCATTTTTTTTCTTCTGATTTAAGGCTTGCATAATATCCTCAAACAATCCTTCATTATTAGCACATCTTATCACTAATTTTTCCATCTCATAAGGTTCAAGGTATTTATGCAAATGTGTCCTTCCCCCTTTGTTGATAATGAATTGGTGTGCAATTGTAATAGTGGGGAATATGGAGCCTTTCATTTTTCCTATTAATGCCTCCTCTTGTAGCCCACCCATTTTCCTAAGTATTTCTGCAACACCTATCTTAAGGGGAACCTGATATGGAAGTACATTTGGAACTCCCCTAAAACCATAAATTCTAAAAATAGTTGAAACAAGATACAAGATGATGTCGCCCCAATTGTGCACTATCTGAATAGTTTTAGCATATTCCTCCTGTCTTAAAAGAGTCAATAAGCCTTTGTGAATTCTTGGACTTTCTAAGAACAACAATGCTCTGACTCTAGAGGCAAAGAAACTATCAAAAGTGATGAAACTAGCATTCTTTCTATCTGATGAACAATTTGTACTCCATAATTAGATTGACATTTCTTCATCATCTTTAAGTCTCATTAGGTCCATTTCCTCCCCAAAATAATTAGCATTCTTATATAATATCATATGCATCAGCATAGAGTACCATCAAAAGTGCCTAACTACCTTGGCCTCTTTCACACCTATCAAACCCTCATGAATTAACTTAGCAATATGGGTAGCAAAATAAAAAATGATATCCAATTATGGATGAATTATTTGAACCATCATAAACATATAGTGGACATGCATTACTGCTTCTTCATCATCTCCAAAAATATGACACAGGGCACTATACATTATTTTGGCTCTTGAACTGAAATAGTCCAATTTGAAAGGTTTAGGTGTACTAGGGCCTACCACAATCAAACCTCCTATTTTGTTAAAATATTCCTTGAAAGGCCCATTCTTGAGATAAATTATTTGAGGTCCATATATTTCTTTGAAAAGATCAATATCAATATTTTCCATCTGGACAGAGGGATCATTCAATTTGAACACCTCCCTTAACTCCTTAGTTGTGATCCTCACCAGTATATTTCCATTTATATCCCTCAAAACCCTAGCAAAATTGTTATATGTATTGGAAATTTTAATCAATAAATCTGTATCCATGAAAACACTAGGGACTATCAACTTTCCCACATTGAATTGACATATATTGTTGTCTAGAGTAAAAGCATTTCTTTGACTAAAAGCCAGCTTAAATAGGTCCAAACCAGCTACACTAGTCTTGGCATCTCATGCACATCTACCCCTATCATACAAACCCTCTCCAACTTTCAAATGGGAATGTACTGGCACTAACTGTTTGAGTTTAGTTGCATCATTCATGGATTCCTTAAATTATTGTAAAAGATCATCACATACATTTCTCTCTAGGTAATCTATTTTTCAAGTGAAATCTCTTCTAGGAGCCATTTCTGAATTAGGGTTTCTTAATCAACAATATCATATTTTACATAAAATCTACTCGCTTCTCAGAGCTCAAAACCCTACTGCAATTATAACTCACAATGCTTAGGAATATAGTTGCAGAATAACTTACCCATTCTGCAAATCATAACACAGCCCAAAAATACTACAACCTCAGCTCTGCTCCAATTACTTCAATAGTTATGGAATTTGTAAACTCAAGTGATGCATCATATACGCAATCCTATCAATTATTTTCATTGAATTTCATCTGAGGTGGCCACACTTTCTATCATCAATTCAGCCATGTTTGAACTTTCCTGTCCCAACGAACCCATGAAACCATTTTAACACAGAGAACAAATTTAAATTAGGACCATATATTTCAACAATCTCTCATAATTCATGCAGCTATAAGAAATCCATCAAAACCACTATTCACTTTGGACATGCATCAGCCAGACTTAATGGCTTATACATTAGATCTCATGCATCTTTGCTATAAGTCTTTAAGTGAACTGTCAGATCTTCTTAACTTGACCACTGGTTACTTTACCCACTACTTCACTGACTGCAGGTATAAATTTATAGATAAGACATGCATCAGCTAGACTTAATGTCTTATATGTTAGATCAACCACATCTTTTCTTTAATTCTTTAAGTCAGTCGTCGGATCAACTACAAACTTCATCACTTTTAACCTCTCTTTACTATTGTCTTGGGCCCCCTGACTACTAGATGTCACTCAAACTTAATGGCTTATACATTAGACCTCTGTCATCTCATCATCAAGTCCTTAAGTCAATTTTTGGATCAAATTTCAAATGCTTTCCTTTTAATTCCTTCCTTATGACTTCAAACCAGACCCACTGGGACATGTGGCATAATGGCTTAATGGCTTGATTGTTATATCTCGTGCATCTCCACTATAAGTCTTTAAGTTGAATGTTGGATTGATTAGAACTTGTCAGTGTGTGTGTATATTGTAGATCTGTTAGCTACAAAACAACACTTCAATATGTCATTGCATTAGTGAAATAACATGAAATATCAAAGGAAACGCACATATATATCACCAAAATTGACATATTTCTCCCTATCTAAGAAGAGTATGAAATATGCTATAATTTCCCTCAGATTACGCATAAATCAGTGACAAAATCATGCTTAGAATGGAAGATTTAACTAAAATTCAAGTTAAAATGCTCAATCAAAGTTCATTTTACAGCTCCAATTGAAAGATCATAATAATGCTAAATGTTTGAGCTAAAATGCATGAAGAAAACTCTAAGAATATGAGAAGCATAAATTTGCAAATGAATTCTAGAATTAGGGGCCCATTGAGCTCAAAATTCATTCCATTTATAGAAGAATTTGAGGAATGAGAGGTTAGGATTGAAATTTGAAGAGAGGTAGATATTGAACCTTTGGTGATCCATGTGAGGTGATCCAAGTGATTTAACTCTCATTGGCTAGGGAATTGACTTTCCCTTTTGCAAGTGAGGAGTTTTAATTAGGATTTATTTAATTCCTTTTAATTAATTACTTTAGCCATGTATTTGATTGTTTTTTATTTAATTTATTTGATTTGATTTAATTCGCTAATTAATGTAATTTAGTGATTATATCACTTAGGAGATTAAATTTGATTTAAATGAATTATGCCAATCAATTGAAGAATATTCTTGACATAATTAGGGGTATGATCACACTTAGGTAAAATAGGGTCTATGGTCAGAGTAGACCAAATTAGGGTGGTTACATTTTCCCCTCTTTGAATTGATGTGCGAGAAGCACATTGATTCAAAGAATGATTGTTGTTGACTTCAGAAAGTTTGAGAATTCTGCACTTGATTGAACAAAATGTATGATGAGATTAGTCTCACACTTGATTGAACTAAGACTGATAGTATTGACTTTGAACTTGATCAAACAAACGTCAAAAAATATCTTTAAGATACCAATTCCAAACTTGATCGAATGAGAATCGATAATACTGACATCGAACTCAATCGAACGAAGGTCAATACAAAGCTGCTAGGAGCTCTAAGGTATCAATTATGAACTTGATCGAACAAGAATTGGTAATACTTACATTGAACTTGATTGAATAAATGTCAGTATGAAGCTTCCAAGAGCTTAATAAAGATTTGAGAATATGTAGACATAAAATATCCAGCTTGTGAGAACCAAAGCCTTCTATCAAACTGTTCCGACTTGATCGAAGGAAACTATCATGCCCCTAGTCTTTTTGTGATGAAGTCATTTTAATGCTTTTTAAGCAAGAATTTGAATGATTTTTTTGGGTATAGTTTGGTCAGTAAGATAGGTAATGATTTTGGCATATCAGGATTGGTCTTGGGCGTTCAAAACACAAATCACTTAGGATTCAAGTGTATCAAAGGTTGGATAGGATAATTCTTCCACCAAGAATTCATAGTGGAATTGGTGTTCTTACAATTGTAACATGGATGCCAGTGTAGTCATAGCATTTTTAGCTTTATTTTCCATTCTTGGTATTTGCTGGAATGTGACAGACAAATTAATTTTTCAAGTCTTCAACCAGCTATTTGTAAGGCATTAATTTCTCATCTTTCGTCCAATAATATCCATTTACTTGGTTAATAATGAGTCAAGAGTAACCATACACATGTAACTCTATGATCTTCCATTCCATAGCTAGATTAAGACCATTCACCAATGCTTCATATTCAGAAATTTTATTTGTGCATGGAAACATCAACTTGTATGCCTTGGGTATCTTTTAGCCTTGAGGAGTGATGAATAGAACCCCTTCTCTAGATCCTCGTTGCATGAAAGAGCCATCAAAATACATCTTCCATGGATGTTCAGTTAAATGCATGATTATTTCGTCATGAAATTCAATTATCAAAGTTGCCTCATCTTGCAAGGTTGAATCAGCTAATTGATCTGCTAGGACTTGTCTTTTAATAGCCCTTTTGTCCACATACTCAATATCAAATTCTCTTAGAATCAGAACCCACTTTGCTAATCATCTTGTTAATGCTATTTTTCTTAAGAGATATTTTAGAGGATCTCAATTTCTGTGATGCAAAGACAACTGCTAAGAAATCTTTTTCAATTATACTGTAATTGAGTTCATAAGACATCAGGGTCCTGCTAATATAGTATATTGCTCTTTCCTATTTATTTTCATCCTCTTGTGCTAGCAATACTCCCAAAAATGTAGTCGTAGCTGAGATATAAAGGAGTAATAAATTTCCATGAATAGGTGCCATGAGAATGGGAGGAGTGTCCAAGTAATCCTTTAATTCTTTGAAGTTGTTTTCACAATGCCCATCCTATTTGAAGGTAACACCTTTATGTAGCAGTTTAGTAAAAGGTTGTGCTCTGTTCGCTAGTTGGGACATAAATATCTTGATGGACTGGAGTCTTCCTTGCAGTGTCCTCATTTGACTAATATTGCATGGAGGTGACATTTCCAATATAGCTTTTACTTTTTCAGGGTCCACCTTAATTCCTTTTGTTGATACAATAAACCCTAGGAGCTTCCCCAATTGGACTCCAAAGGCACATTTCTTTGGATTAAGGCTGAGTTAAAATTGTTCCATGTGATCTAGTATCTTTATTACGTATTCAATATGAGTAGTCCTTATTTTTGACTTGCCTAAGGTATCATCCATGTAATCCTCCATGTTTTATGTATCGATCATATCATGGAATATGGTTGTCATAGCTCTTTGGTATGTAGCGCTAGTATTCTTTAATCCAAATGGCATGAGGTTCCAGAAAAATGTTCCCCATGCGCATGTGAATGTTGTATTTTCTTGGTCCTAAGGAGCCATCTTAATCTAGTTATAGCCTGAGAATCCATCCATGAGCGAGTACATCTAATAGTCTGTTGTTATATCTATAATCATATCAATGTTCAGTAGTGGGAGATCATCTTTAGGACATGCTTTATTTAAGTCTCTAAAGTCTGTGCAGATCTGGATAGATTTATCTATTTTAGATACTGGTACCACTTTAGAAATCCATCTTGCATAAGAGATGACTCTTATGAATCCAACTTTCAATAGTTTTTCTAGCTCTTCTTTCACTAGTAATGCAACATATGGGTGCATCTTTCTTAATTTTTGTTTCATGGGTTTGATCCCAGGAGCTATAGATAAATGATGCATTATTAATTCAAGATCAAGTCTAGGAATATTAGTGTAAGAACATGCAAAGTTGACCTTTCTCTCTTTCAAGAACTCGGTGAATTGTATATTTTCCTCTTATGATAAGGATTTTGTCTAGTGAACAAATTGAGGAGCTTTTGATGTTCCCAAGTTAACCGGTTGTGTCGGTTCCATCAAAATTAAAGATCTTTCTTGAAAGTGCTTAGGGAGGATATTAAGAATCTCATCTTTTGGTGCCTCTAGGAGGTTTTCACCATCAGATACATCTTTTATTTTTACTTTTTTAGAATTTGATACTACCACAATGTGTTTTTCACCATCAGTGCTTTTCTTCTTTTCATTTTTCAATTTGTGATTAAGAAACTTGATATCCTCCTTTGTCATGTTCACGCTCCTTGCATTGGTGGAAGAAGGATAAGGTTCACAAGCATTTAGGTAACAAGCCAAAGTGTAGTCATTGGGAAAGTTCATGATAGGAGTAGGATGTGAATTAGTCCAATCAATTAGGTCAGGGTTTATTAAGGATAATGATTCAGAGTTCAATAAGGACAGCATCGGGTCAATGTTAAAACTATTAACTGATAAGACATGTTCAGTTAAGCCAACTTCTACAGCATTTAGATCATCAAGAGTCGAATCATCATTAATAGGTTCATTGTTAGTAATATGAGGACCTAACTCTAGTGAATAATTAGTTGAGCTTTCTTCTTCATTTCTCATCAAATTGGAACTCATATCTTGTATCCTTTGAATGTCCTCTAGACCTAGTAAAACACCAGTATCTCCATCAAAAATGCTAGGTAGTGGTATCTCATCTGATTCTAGAACAACATTAGTGTAGGGGAAGTGTTAGAACTCTCTCCTCTCTCCAATAGAGATGCAAATTTGTGAATGAAATCTACCTCAATGTCCATAGTAGCATCGGACAGGTTATCCCATTCATAATCATGTGAGTCTTTTATTTCATCATCAGATCTATTTAGAAACTAAACAATAGTTACCTGATGTACCCTATTAGCCACTTGTAGATCAAAGTGAGGTAAATCTAGGAAATGTGAAATTGTGACCAACTTCCCCCACTTAGGATGTATATCTTTTTGTTTGGGTACTTCTTCAAGAGTTTCTTCTATCAGTGGGACTTCTAGAGAGTCTTTTGTTGTTTCCTCTACTTCTTGGATATCAATTTGTGGTAATAAAGGAACATGAGGATCTTGTTGTGCTACAAAAGTAGGTACATATCTTTCTCCTTGATATCTGGGATACTTTGTACCAATATGTAATAATATCTCATAGGTCCATGGTTCTAGTAGTGTTTATTCTTCTTCATCATCACTTCCTTCATCAAAGATTGGACCATCTCTTGAAGTAGGGTTTTCAGAATTATTATTGAAACCTAATCCTATTTTATCTTTGGTGTTTTTGAATTCCATGTGTATAGGCTCAACAAGTCCTTTTCCTTTATCTCCTAAAGGTCCCTTCCCTTTATATCCCATTTTTTTGAGGTCATATCCTTTACCATACTTTTCTAGGGATATCTACACATGTTGTACCTTATTTTCTTTTGGTTCTCCTTTGTAGAGCCAAGCTAAGACTGCTTTATCTTCTTTTTCATCCTCTTGAGAAGTATAGGCTCTAACCATACTAGTTTCTTTATGAATGTCTTTCTCTTTTAATGTTGTAGGTGTGAAAGATGAGGAAGGTTTCCCATAAGATCTTGGAGACACATGAAGTTTTGTCAACGATGGGGTCATGTCTAGCTTGTATTCTCCCATACTAGTTTCTTCAAGTTTTAGTGTCTTTCCAAAGCTTCTCATCACCATTTCTTTAGATGTTTTAGGTACAAATTCTTTTGGGACTTCCTTATTATGAGGAAATATACTATCTGCTTTGACATTATTGCAAGTATAGCTTGAATCTGTAGGAATTGTTACTTCCACCCCATTATGTGGGAATTTGATGCATTGATGGTAAGTGGATGGTACCGATTTCATTTTATGTATCCAAGGTCTCCCTAGTAAAATGTTATAGGCCAATGGTAGATCAAGAACTTGAAAGATCACATTTCATTCAATTGGTCCTATTCTAATTGGTAGAACAATGATTCCTTTGGATGATCTTTCTTCTTCATCATAAGCTTTGATAGTTATCTTACTCCTTGAGTCAATGGTTTGTTCTGAAAGTCCCAACTTCTTTATTAGATTATGAGTACATATGTTCAACCATGCACCTCCATCTATCAATACACATCTAACACAGGATTTTTGAATCAAGACTTCAATGTGTAGGGGTTGGTTATGCGGATGAGTCAATGATTTTTTATCTTCTTTCAAAAAAGATAAGTAATGTGGAGCTGAGATATGATTAACCATTGCCTAGGACTTGTCTACATCAATGTCTTTTGGAACATTTGCAAAATTTAGAGCTTTTTCAATAACTTCCCTATGCACTGAACAGACCTTTAGTAGTGATGCAGGAGCATCTTGGGTCATTGGCAATCCTGCACAAGCAAAAAGATGTTTGCTTTAATTCTTTAGTTTTTTCTCTGTCGCTCGGGTTTTGCTGCTTAGGCATACTTGTCTCTATCACTCAGGTTCTATTGCTAGGGCATGTTTATTTTTTGTTGCTCGATCATGCTTAACCGACAGGTTTTATGATGCTCGATTATGCCTTGCTGATGGTTGATGATTTTTGGTGTTCATCTGCCCAAGATGCTTATTTGGAAGTTGTATCTTTGGCCAACTTCTTCAGTTAATTTTGATGGCTTAATTTATTTGGGATCTGTGTGGACCTAAATCTGGGTCTACCTTATGGATTTGAGCACCAACTTCCTTTTTGGACTCTTGTATATATTTGGTTGTATGTTCTTAGTTTAGGTAATCAATCTTAGAGAAAGAAATAATATGTTTAGATATTGAGATCGAAGGTCTGTGACCTCTATTGTATGAAGATCTTATTGTAATTCATTGAATATATGGCTGAAACTAGGAAGGACTTACAACCCAGCATGTAATGATTTTGATCAAGTTAATACAAAGGATCTCTATGTCTTCTTCTCTCACTATGTTGTTTGGCTTTTGCATTGTGTCTACAAGATGGGTTGGTAGTTGGGTGAGCCCCAAGCCCCATATCCATACCCTCCTTGTGTCAGGTGGTATCAGAGCATGGTGAGATCTAAGTTCCTTCTTGAAACCCTAACCCTAGTGTGGTATTGTTGTGGGGTAGAAGATTGTGATCTGACCTACAATTGCAGAGGGATTCAAGATGGTTCGTGGGAGAGGAAATGCAGATCCAGGTCTAGTTGATATGCTTAGACAGATGGCTACTAGATTGGAATTTCTTGAGATATCCCAACATAGAGGAAGACATCTTAATGATGTTAGTGATGATGAAAATGAAGAGGTTCAAGGTGAAGCTACACCTACACCTGTGATGAATCAGGAAGATGAGTGATTCCTGGGAGCTTTGACAAGTTTGAAATCCACACCTCAATTTAATCCTCCTGAGTATAGTGGAAAATTGGATTCTGATGAGTTGATTAACTGGATAACATAGATGGAAAAGTATTTTGAATATGAGAATGTAGCAGAGGATAAGAAGGTGAAGATTGTGAGCACAAAATTGAAAGGTCATGCATCCTTGTAGTGGGAACATCTGTAATTACATCGGAAGAAGAAAGGTAAAGACAAAATCAAGGTATGGGACAAGATGGTAAACAAATTGAAAGGCAAGTTTCTACCTTGTGATTATCAGATTAACCTAATCTGGCCAATGTAAAGTTTGAGACAGAAAGAAAAATCAATAAAAGACTATACTGAAGAATTCTATAGATTGGACATCAGATCTGGACATGTTGAGGATGAAGTGGAAAGAGTTGAAAGATACCTGAATGGATTGAGAAGTTCCATATAAGATGAAATCAGTTTGGTCAAGATGGAAATCATTAAGGAGGCATACCAATTTTCCCTAAAAGCTGAGGAAAATTTGAACAGAAGATATGAACAAAGACAAAGAGGTAGAGGTGGTAGATTTCCTAGAGGAAGAGGCAGATCTCATCATGAGAACAATAGATCTGAACCAGACAAGTCAAATTCAGACACAACTCAAGAAAAAGGAAAGACTAAATAGAAAGGGGGAAATTCATACCGAGGAAGAGGTAATTACTCCATAGGTGGTTATAATAGAAAAGGATTCTAAGTTACTTGTTACAATTGTGGTGAAGAAGGACATAAATCTTTTGAATGTACACATGCAAGCAAGAAAGGCAGTAGTAGAAGAAATTCATTGGTGCAAGAGAATTCACCAAATGAAGCTGAGAAGGAAGGAAATTTCATGATCCACAGGATACTATGGAGTGAGAAGGATAAGCAAGATCTAATCAGGAAAAAAAATTTCAAGACCAGATGTAGAGTTGCAGACAAATTTTGGAAGGTGATTGTTGACGGTGGAAGATCAAAGAATCTGGCATCTGAGGAAATGGTTGCAAATTTATAGTTGGAGAGGATGAAGCATCCAAAGCCCTATCAGATCTCATGGATCAAGGATGATCATACATTAATGGTGAGGGAACAATGTTTTGTGAATCTGAAAATTGGGAAGTATTATGATAAGGTGTTGTGTGATATTATGCCTATGGATTGTTGTCATATTTTGTTGGGTAGACCTTGGCAATACGATAAACATGCTATACATGATGGAAGATTAAATAGATACTCTATTTGGGTTGATGGAAAGAAGCAAGTTTTGTTACCTTTGATTGAAGAATATATTGGTGAGATATGTACATCTGTGAAAGTTTGTCTGATCGAAGGTAGATAGTTTTTTAATGATTTGAAAAGAAGTGATATCTGTTATGCTTTGATTCCTAACAAACCAAGTAAGAATACAGAAGATGACATTCTTGTAGAATTTGGAAAGTTACTCACTAAGTACAAGGAAATAATTTTAGATAATGTACCTGATGGTTTTCCACCAATGAGAGATATCACTCATTGTATGGATCTGATTCCTAGAGCTAGTTTACCAAACAAATCACCACATCGGTTAACACCAACTGAGAATGAAGAGCTTAACCGACAAGTTCATGGATGGTTGAACAAAGGCTTGATTCAAGAAATTTTGAGTCCATGTGTAGTACCTAATGGGTTGGAACCTAAGAATAATGGAGAATGGAGAATGTGCACTGATTCCAGAGCAATCAATAAGATCACAGTAAAGTATAGGTTTCCTACACTGAGAATGGATGACATAATCAATTATTTAAGTGGAGAAAGATGTTTTACCAAAATTGATTTGAAAAGTGGATATCATCATATCAGAATCAGAGAAGGTGATGAATGGAAGACTGCTTTCAAGACAAAGGAAGTTTGTATGAGTGGTCGGTTATGCTCTTTGGTTTAACTAATGCACCAAGTACATTTATGAGACTAATGAATGAAGTTCTAAAGAAATTCTTGAATAAGTGTGTGATTGTCTACTTGGATGATATTCTGATATTCAGTAAGACTCGAGAAGAGCATTTGATGCATATAAGGCAAGTGTTCTAGAGATTAAAATAAGAAAAATTATAGATAAATCTGAAGAAGTGTTCATTCATGAAAGAAGAGCTTGTGTATTTGGAATTTTTTATTTTAGTTGATGGTTTGAAGATGGACCTAGAGAAGGTTGAAGCTATACTGAGTTGGCCTACACCTAAAAATGTTATCAAGGTAAGATCATTTCATGGATTGGCAAGTTTTTATAGGAATTTTATCAGAAATTTTAGTTCTATTTGTAAAGATGTGGCTGAGACAATGAGAGGAGACAAAAGAGAATTCAAATGGACAAATGGAGCTGATAAGAGTTTTGAAGCTTTAAAGCTAAAGGTTGTCGAATTACTTGTGTTAACCTTACCAAATTTCAATAAGGTATTTCAAGTTGAATGTGATGCAAGTGGAAGTGCAATTGGAGCTGTGTTGACTCAAGAAGGTAAACCTATTGCTTTATTTAGTGAAAAGTTAAATGATGAAAAAAGGAAATATTCTATCTATGATAAAGAGTTATATGCTATTGTGCAAGCTATGAAGTGGAGACATTATTTGATGCCAAATGAATTTGTGTTGTATACTGATCATAAGGCTTTAAAATATCTGGGTAGTCAAAATAAGTTGAATCAGAGACATATGAAATGGGTAGAGTATTTGTAGAGCTTTACATTTGTAATTAAGCATAAGAGTGGAGTTTCTAATAGAGTTGCTGATGCATTGAGTAGAAGAATATCTTTGTTGACTGAAATGAGAATTGAAGTTCTTAGTTTTCATGACATGAATAATTTGTATGAAAGTGATCTTGATTTTTTAGAGTAGTGGAGAGTGTGTAGAGCACCTAATTCAAACCAATAAAGTAATTATGAAGACTATTTTATTCAGGAAGATATGTTGTTCAAAGGTATTCAGTTGTGTATACCAAGAGGATCAATGAGAACTAATTTGATAAAAGAAAAACATAGCAGTAGATTGGCTGGACACTTTGGTATTGATAAAACATTGAGTTTTTTGAAGGAGAGGTATTTTTGGCCTCAGTTGTATAAGGATGTTTAGAAATTTGTAATAATTTGTGGAGTTTGTCAAATTGCAAAGGGAGTAAGTCAGAATACTGGATTTGTTTACACCAATTACTGTTCCTGGGAAACCTTGGAGTGATATCAGCATGGATTTTGTTCTTGGCTTACCTAAAATGGCAAGAGGTAATGATTCTATATTTTTTTTTGTGGATAGATTTTCTAAAATGACACATTTCAACCATGTAAGAAAAAATCAGATGCAGTACATATAGCAGATCTTTTCTTTAAGGAGATTGTTGGATTGCATGGATTACCGAGGAGTGTCATCTCTGACTGAGATAGTAAGTTTGTTAGCTATTTTTGGAGAACACTTTGGAAGAAGTTGGATACTAAGTTGAATTTTAGTTCTACATTTCATCCATGGACTGATGGAAAAACAGAGGTTGTAAACTAAAGTTTGGGTAATTTGTTGAGATGCTTAGTTGGAGACACACTAGGCAATTGGGATTTGACATTGGCACAAGAAGATTTTGCATACAACAGTTCAGTGAATAGAAGTATTGGAAAGATGCCTTGTGAGATTGTTCATGGTACACAACCGAGAGGTATATCAAATTTTAGAGATATTGTTGGAGAAGAGAAAAGAAGTGCTGAGGTAGAAGAATTTGTAGAATTTATGAAGACGTTGCATGAAGATGTGAAATAGAAGATGGAGAAAAGTAATAAGAAATACAAAGACAATGTAGACAGATCAAGAAGATATAAAACATTTGAATTTGGTGATGTAGTGATAGTTCATCTGAAGAAAGGAAGATTTCCTATTGGAACATATGGTAAACTGAAGATGAATAAATTTGGTCCTTGCAAAATACTGAGAAGATTTGACAGTGGAAATGCTTATGAAGTTTAATTACTTGATGACATGGATATATCACCTATATTCAATATTTTAGAATTATATGAATATCATGAACCTAATGAAGAAGTGACAGTACCAAGTGATTATTCTAAGAAGAAGATAGAGGAATTTGAAAAGATTCTGAAATAGAGAATTGGCAAAAGTACAAGAGGAAAAGAATACATGCAATATCTAGTAAAGTGGAAGACCAAACCAATTGAGGAATCATCTTGGATTTCTCAATCTAAGCTGGATTCATTTTAGGTTGGACCTGACACATGATTCAGAGAATCATTTCTTGTAACCCCAAGTGCCTGATGCAGTATTTGCCTTTCAAAAAATTTATCACCCTTTCGGAGATAAATCGGGTTTGTTTTGACTATAAGTGTTTATTATGTTGGTGCATCTATTCACAATCATCTCCCATAGAATTGCACAAAGAAAAATTGAGGCGTATAGCCCTATGAGTACTCATATGTGTGTAGTCTCGCAAGAAAGATTCAAGTGGCTCCGCTCTACACACACTCAAGCATGTTCAAGGAATGATGTCAAAATTCCAAGAACAAAACTAACTACTTCTTCCAAGGCTTTGGCCTACAAGGAATCATATTGATTATAGTGATTTGGAAGGGTTGGCGTAAACCTGTCCTCACTTGGGTCATCCCGATAGATTTTTTCCTCAACCGGTAGGCTATCTAATGTTTTTGAAAGCAATGAAAAGGATTGGCGAGCTTAGCAGTCTAGATTTCTGATTCTTCAAAAGAAGAAGAGCATACTCTCCTATTCCATGTCATTTTCTCCCACAAACATACCAAACATGTTCATTTCCTCAAACTCAGTCACTCAAAACTCAGTCTCCCATGATGAGTATTTGATTCCTCCACTTGGAAAGAAGAGAAAAACCTCTAGTGTGACTAAGTAGTAAGCTTAAGTTTGACTTTAAGTTCCTATTTTAAGAAAGCACAAAGCATTTGGAAAGCAAATTTGTGTTGTTAAATTTCCCCAAATTAGGTGATTTTCTGTTCATTTACTTTTCCCAATATTTAGACAATGAGTTTGCTTTGTTCAATTTACCACAAGATTTAGTGCTTTGATTTGTTTAATTACTACCCCAAAATAATTATACAATTGAACTTGTTCATTTAACCACAAGATTTAGTGCTTTGATTGTTCAATTACTATCTGAAAAGAATTAGACAAGTGAGTTTGCTTTGTTCAATTTACTCCAAATTTTTCTCAAATCTTAAATTGACTTTTGAGTTTCTGATTTTCCTTAAAGGAAAAGAGCATAATCATCTGGTCAATTTAGTGCTTTGATTGTTCAATTACTATCTGAAAAGAATTAGACAAGTGAGTTTGCTTTGTTTAATTTACTCCAAATTTTTCTCAAATCTTAAATTGACTTTTGAGTTTCTGATTTTCCTTAAAGGAAAAGAGCATAATCATCTGGAAAATGTAATTAGTTTTAAATCTTTGAACAAATAGAGTCAAATGAAACAATTCTACAACCTCCAAACCACAAGTTAGTAGTTACTTTCCACCTCTTTAAGAAAAAAGGCTTTGACAACAACCTGTAATCAATAGTTAGGTTGTTTAAAGGACAGAAATAGACATGGTCACAAGATTAGTGGTTATACATTCAAGTTTGAAAATTAAACAACCATATGTGACTTCCTTTCCTAGATGCGAGCCTAGATTTCATGTATGTGAGGCCCTTTCCTGAATGTGATGCTTTGCACAAAAGGTGATACAGAATCTACTAAATATGGTCTTTTACTAGATGTGATATAGATTTCACCAGATGCAAGTTCAGAAACCTGGTATGCGATTTGATTTCTCGTATGTGAGGCCCTTTCCTTAATGCGAACCTTGATCAACTAAAGGTGACTCTAAACCTGAAAACTGAGAACCAAAATCAGTCAAAATGGTTAGAAAATGAGGTAAAATCTAAGGATTTGCCCCATAATGGGCACCATAAATGTGTATGTATTGTGTGGATCTGCTATCTACAACACAACACTTCAATTTGTCATTGCACTAGTGAAATAACATGAAATATCAAAGGAAAATCACATATATATCACCAAAATTGACATATTGCTCCCTATCTAAGAAGAGTATGAAATATGCTATAATTGCCCTCAGATTATGCATAAATTAGTGACAACATCATGCTTAGAATGGAATATTTAACTAAAACTTGCAAGCTAAAATGCTCAATCAAAGTTCATTTTATAGCTCCAATTGAAATATCATAATAATGCTAAATGTTTGAGCTAAAATGCATGAAGAAATCTCTAAGAATATGAGCAGCATAAGTTTGCAAATGAATTCTAAAATTAGGGGCCCATTGAAATCAAAATTCATTCCATTTATAGAATAATTTTAGTAATGAAAGGTTAGGATTTAAAGTTGAAGAGAGGTGGAGATTGAATATTTGGTGATCCATGTGAGATGATCCAAGTGATTTAAGTCTCATTGACTAGGGAATTGACTTTCCCTTTTGCAAGTGAGGAGTTGTAATTAGGATTTATTTAATTCCTTTTAATTAATTACTTTAGCCATGTATTTTATTGTTTTTTATTTAATTGATTTGTTTTGATTTAATTGGATAATTAACGTAATTTAGTGATTAGATCACTTAGGAGATTAAATTTGATTTAAATGAATTATGTCAATTAATTGAAGAATTGTCTTGACATAATTAGGGGTATGATCACACTTAGGGTGAATAGGGTCTATGGTCAGAGAAAACCAAATTCAGGTGGTTATAGTCAGCACTTTAATCTTCGGTTACTTTATGCAAACAGGGCTCACGTCATCAGATGGAAAGATGTCACCATGGCTTAATGGCTTGAAAGATAGATCAACTGCATCTTGATGTTAATCCATTATGTTGTCCATCCGATCAAAAATAAATTACGTGCACTTTAACATAGCTTTTTTCATATGTCAGGCCCGCCAAATACATGTGTCACTACAACTTAATGGATTGAAAGATAGATCAACTGCATCTTGATGTTAAGCCATTATGTCGTCTGTTGGATCAAAAATAAATTGAAAGAATTTTATCTACTGACCTTTAACAAATCTCGAGCCTGCCAAAACATGTGGTGCTTAGTCTTAATCTCTTAAAGGATAGATAGACCGCATCTTGGATATAATCCATTACATCATCCGTTGGATTAAAAGGAAGTTGCACGACATATGATGTAATGTTTTAAAAGACTTCGGGTGACTAGACTTAGGGTAAAATGAGATAATTAAAGTGCCAAGTCTATAGGATGATAAAATATGGTCCCGCCTGATGTCTAAAAGGACACATGAATTTTTAAGATTTTAAGTGGAAGGATAAAGTGACTTAAAATTAGAAACCTCCATAGAAACTTAGGGTTTTAAACTAATGACTCCAAAATTGAAGACCAAAACAAGGGTTTTGAATCACTCAGAACCTGACCTAAAGCTTTTAAACACATGATTCAAAAGGTTTGGAAATTTTTTTGTATAGACCTAACAATGGCTCTTTCTGGGGATGAGTGCCTCCTGTAGGTATTGCAAGAATCCAAAATCTCAGGGAGAAGTAGACCAGACTAACTCAAATAAAACTAACCTACTCACACAACAAAAACTGAAACTATTCTAGGAACCGAAAACCACTATATACACAACCTACTGTTCATGGAAAAGGAGACTTCATGAGAAGTATAACTTCAAGAATTTTCCATGAACTGGCAATTCTAAAATATTTTCAGTAAGATCTTTCAATAAATACAAAAAAATTCCATACATTTCATGGAAAACATATGGTCCTAGCCAAATTGGGTCAAACTTTCCATGTTTACCCTTATCTTCCAATCTAACGTTCCACATTAACACATAATCTCCCACACAAAATTTCCTTGATACTCCCCTTTTATCATACAAGTTTTTTTCTTTCAATTGAAGCTTAGCATTTGTCACAGAAGCTTCTCTCCTAGTTTCATCCAATTCAACCAAGTCATCAATTCTCGATTGCATATCATTGTCAATATCATCATCATATAATTGCACAAACTTGTACATATGCATTAAGTAATTCTTAGGCAGTCTTGCTTGAATCCCATGTACTAAATCAAAAGGTGCACATCTTATGGCTTTTTTAGAGGTCACTCTGTCTGCCCAGACAGCCATTGTCAACTTTGAGTCCCATGCCTTCTTATTTTTATCCAAGACTCTTTTAATGATCTTAAGTAGAGTTTTATTTGTATATTCTTCTTGACCATTTCCTTGTGGGTATTAGGGTGCAGAGTAAGATGTCAGAATACCATATTTAGTACAAAAATTTAGATACTCCTTAGTCTTAAAGCACATTGCATTGTCTGATACAATTTTTTCTGGACACCCAAACCTGGTGATAATGTGTTTCAATAAGAAGTCTATTACTACTTTACTAATTTCCCTTTTAGTGGGATTTGCTTCAACCCACTTACTAAATCAGTCAGTTTCCACAATTATCGATGAATTCCCTCCACTAGATTTAGTATCTATTTCCCCAATTAAATCAATACCCCATTGTTGAAAAGGGGCTCAAACTTCCACTGGTGTTAGAGGTACATTACCAGAGAATTTTAACTTACCAGAAAAATGCTGGCAAGCATCACAATTATTGACCAATTGATGAGCATCTTTGAAAATTGTTGGCCACCATAATCCTTCTCTTAGAATCGTATGTGCAGTGGTATTTTCCATGTAGTGGCCACCACATACTCCATTGTGCATTTATTGTAGAACTTTTTATGCTTGTTCCTCATCAACACACTTTAGTAAAATCCCTTCAGGATTTCTACACCACATCTCATCTCTGATTAGGGAAAATTGAATGCCTTGTAGCTTCAAGGTTTTTTTCTTGTTTTCTTCCATCCCTAGTGGGCAGTTCATTCTTTGTAAATAATAAATAATATTGTTGAACCAATCACAATGGTCCAGACTGCATATAAAAGGCCTATGTTCTTCCTATAAGGCATTTACATGATTTGCATCCAAATTTGTATTAGCCATCAACTTGGCTAATCCCATCCCTCTAACCAACTTTGTGATTTTTATTTCAATAGTAAACTCCTGGATCCTGTTGATCCATCTACATCTTTTTCCAAACTCTTATTTTTGTGTGAAGATGTCTTTCACTATTGCTGTAGGAACATAAGCAATGACTATAGCACCTACCATGTAACATCTAAAAGCTTTAATAGATTTCACCATTGCATAATCCTGCTTCTCATTTATGTCATATTTAAGTTCTGTAGCCTATAAGGATTCGCTGAAAAAAGCAATAGGTTGTTCAAACCCTTCTTCATCCTTCTACAACAAAACAACAACAATAGTATGGCATGATGAAAATGAAAATATATTTGTAGGCTTTGAATAATTAGGATTTCTTAAGACAAGGGCATCCTTGATAGCCTACTTTATGTCTTGGAAATCCTAGGTGGCTTCTCCATCCCATTTCATCTTTGCATTTTTCTTCAACATCTTGAAGACTGGCCTACTTTTCTCAGTAAAATTTGTAACAAAGCGCCTAAGAAAGTTCACCTGACAAAAGAAATATTGAATACCTTTTATATTTCTTGGGAGTGGAACCTTATCAATAGAAGCTACCCTTTCAGGATCAATTATAACCCCTTCTCTTGAGACAATGTGTCCTAATAACTTACCCTTTGTCACTCCAAAAGTACATTTTTAAGGATTCAAAGAAATCCCAAATTCAAGAGCTCTCTCAAAAAATTTCTCTATATGTTCACAATGTTGTTCCTCCTTTGTAGAATATGATGTGAGGTCATCCTGATAAACCTCCAAAAAAATTGCAATAAATCTGAGAAAGAAACATCCAGAGCTCTCTGAAAAGTGTCCCCAACATTTATCAAGCCAAAGGGCATTCTAAGATAAACATATGTCTCCCATGGAGTAATGAATGTAGTCTTGAACTGCTCTGACTCTTTAACCATTATCTAGTTATATCTAGAGAATCCATCCATCATGGACATCAACTCACAACCAGTAACCCTCTGCAGCATGTTTTCCATATTTGGGAGAGCATAATTATCTTTGAGGGATGATACATTTAAAATCCTAAAATCCACACATAGCTTAATATCTCCATTTTTTTTCTAACAGGGACTAAATTTGAAACCCAAGAAGAATGTCTGATTGGTTTAATGATACCTGCATCCTTCAACTTCATTAGTTCTTGTTCCATTTTGGGTCTCAGTGTTGGATTTATAGGTCTTTGCTTCTGTTTGAAAGGTTTAGCATTATCTTTCAGGGGGATCTCATGTTGGAACAAATCTTCATTATATGCCTTAAGATCATCATAGGTCCATGCAAAGACCTTCTTGTATTTCCTCAATAGATTAGTCAGGTCCTCTTTCACTTTGGGTGACATTTTCCTTCCAATAAATAAGTTATGAGGAACCTCAGTTGTTCCTACATTCACTTCTTCCAAATCCTCGGGTATATTCACACTTTTAATAGAATATGGCTTATCATTGTTGTCAAAATCCCTTTCAAGCACAACTAGTCCTTTTGGTACTTTGTTTGACTTCAAATTTAATACTTCCCTACCTAAGATAGTATCTTTTCCATCCAGGGTTTCTACATATCAACTGAAATCAATTTCTTTTTCTACAAAGTCTACTTCATAATGTAAAAATCTCAAGATATTTGCATCATCATCAAAGACTTTCCAATTATCCACATTATTAGGTATTGAAGGCCTAGATTGAACCTCTATTTTAGAGATCCAAGAAAATGTTATATCTTTCTTCCTCAAAGCTATGTTTGCAAGAAATTTTTCCATTCTATTTTGGCTTCAGTCCATCCAATCAATACCAAATGCATCAAAATTTTCAAGTTCATTCCATACATCATTTCTGTATTGTTTCAATCTATGATTCTTTGAAGCATACTTAGATTTAATTTGAGACACTACTAATTCAAAGTCTCCAATGACTTTGAGATATTTAATTCCATGTCTTGTAGCCAATCTCATACCTATTAATAGAGCTTCATATTCTACAATATTATTTGTACATGTGAATGATAGTGTAAATGAGAATTTGAAAGTCTTTCCTGTGGGAGCTATTAACAACACTCCAGCACCAGCTCCCTCCCTAGAACTAGCACCATCAAAATACATTACCCATAACTTATTTTGTTCAGATAAATTATTTTCATCTTCAAATAATAATGTAGGTTGGAAATTTCCTTTAACCTTCTTTTCTTGTACTTTAAAAGATCCCATCTTAGTGTCTAAGAAACCATTCATGTTTTCATTTTCTTCCTCATCAATCATGTGAGGAGTTCTAGTCTCTTTGGACACCTTAATGTTTTCACCAGCAATGTTAGAATTAGAAAATAATAAATCACATTGAATACTTCCCCCCATTGAAGCACTCCACTTTCTTGATAACAGCATCCCATATTGAGGGGGAATGTCCACTAATAATACACTCATTTTTAATACTTTGTCAAGGTAAGCAGCCAGCTTATAAGGAAGGGCTTTGATAGTACCAATAACAAGAAATTCTCTTGAATCCATGTCCTGACATCTCCCATGGGGTGTATCTACCTTCAATCCCATTGATTTCATACAATTCTTCAACATCTTTCCATTTATAAGTAAAGTTAAGAAAAAGGGATCCATATTCCCCAAGGGAGTATTAATGACATTTGTATCCAAGAAAATTTGGGGAATATTTGAAACAAGTTCATCAACATCCTTTATTTTACCTGCAGATTTATCTTGTGATTCTGTCACCTTCTTACCTTCTTTTGGTCCAATAATATTTGTAGAAGTAACACCTTTTACCCATGTCAAATCCTTCTCCTTATGCCCACCTATTCTCATCATTTCCAATAAAGGAACCTTAAAGTTAATTTGAGATAGGAGCTGACCCATATCAACAAGGGTATACTTTATATCAGATATATCTTTCTTTTCATTTAAATAGTCTTCCTCCTCAACCTAAGAGGCTAACTTGGGCTCAACCCTCTTTTGTTGTTTAATTTCATTTTGAGTGTGGGAAACAATATTTCCTGGTGTTTTTTATTTTTATTTGTACAAAATATTTGGACTAGTAGGCTTTTTTGCTTTTTTAACAAATACTTTCTTAGCATCCTCAGTCTATCTTTCTTTTTCTTACGGCTGTTTGGTATTTGTTTTGGTATCTTTAAGAAACATACCTGTAGGTATTCTATCTGCATTTCCAACCATTCTATTTATCAAATTATAGTTACCCCTTGCTTGAGTAACCATATCTACTATAATTTGGGCAATCTCTTCATTAGAAGGTCTCCTATAAATAGGGGTTTCATCAAACTTTTCAACATTGCACCTCATGTTATCAATTTCCTCACCTTTTGTACTAGTAGTACTTTGCTAATAATGTATCTCATTTCTACTTAATGAGCCAGATGGAGATCTCTGCTTATTTTCATCATCAAAAAACATTTCATCACATAAGTGTGAAGAATCCATAGCACAACCACTTTCATCATACAATTGTTCCTCATCATCTTCCAGCTCTTTATTTGTAGATATTCTTGCAGCAATGACACAATACTCAGGATAATGAGGATATTTGCAAGCCATGCACCAAGGATTATCATTACACATATTTACAGTAGTCTTATGCAAGGGGTCAGGGGTCTTGTCATCAGACTTATCATTTTTCTATGGGATAATAGGCTTCCCATCTTTCCATTGGGTGGTATAAGGATAGTTATGCATCCTAGGTTGTCTATTATAATTACCATAGGATGGTTTGTCATTATTTGGAGCCTTATTGTTCTTATTGTCTCCAGGCTTTAAATCCTTCAGAGCATTTAGGATATGTTTCAGAATATCATTTTCTTTAGGTTTATCATTTGCAGGTTTGTCTGACTCCTTATTGAACCTTGTAGGCTTCCAATCTTCTCTCCTACCCACTTTCCCTGAGACTCTTCTATTTGTTTCAATGTTTACTACAATCTTATATTCTTCTCTAATATTCCTAGGATTCTTATCTCTTAAGAGGTAACCCAACTTTGCATCGAAAACATTTAAATAAGTTGTGAGACATACCTTATCATCCAGTCTCATCACTTGAAATAATTTGTGCATTGCTCTCTGGAATCTGATGTTGAATTCCACCGCCTATTCATTTGAGTTCTTCTTTATATTTTTGAGCTCATTCAACATGAAGCCTTCATTGGTCTTATCCCCATATTTATCTTTGAAACATTCTTTCATTTCATCCATGGAACCAATACAATCATGGGGAAACCCTCTAAACTAGTCCTTGACATCCTCAGTTAGTGATTAAACAAATAATTTCATCATCATGTCCAATCTCATAGTCATCCATCATGTCAATAAATTTCTTCAAATTCTCTTCACATGTTATAACATTTTTACCAGTAAATTTTGGAAGTGTATCCCTAATTTATTTTGGGATTTCATTAGGATAACCAAGAATACCAAGAAAAATAAATTGCCTATATCTTTATGCATAGATAGGTGTTTTCTGGGTTGAATTAGTACCTTTAGAAGTTGATGATGCAACATTTGATGTGGTATCATTTACCACTCCAACTAGTGATGGGATATTTGTTCCTAAATTCAGAGGTACCTCAGTATTTGTATTAATAACAGGAGAAGGACTAGAGGTCTATTTGAGAAAATCAATTTTATTTTTCATCTCCAGAGTTGAAGCTTCCAATTCTGCTTTCTCTAGCTCTTTGGATATAATATCCCTATTCCTTTTATCGCTTTCCAAATTATTATCTAATTTTTTCATTGGATCAACTGGACCTCCTTTATTCACAAGCTCATTTATTTCAATTCCTACCACTTTTTGCTTACCCTTGTCCTTAGACTTTTGTGTATCATACAATTTCTAGACAACTGGTTCATATTCATGTTGGAGATTTATTTCTAGCAGCTAGTTGATTGTATGTGTGTCATTGATGACAACATATAATATACAGCAGTGTTCTGTATGTACTTATTAGAATGATTATATCAAGCCTTGTGCATTTATATTCTTGTGATAGACATGTTGTTGATGTTTTGTTCATACACGCAGACTCAGATATGAAGTTTTAGTTATGTTGTGCAATTCTATTTTGTGGCAGTTACAGTTTCTGGAGCTTGTCTGTACAGAGCCGACGTATTGCATTGGTTCTTGAGTTGCATCTATATTTGGGATATGCATGTGTATATTCAAGATTATTTATGTGTTAAAGTTAGTTATCCAAAGGTGCCAAACGTGTTTCAACAAGATTGCAAAGTTAGAGTTAATTTGGTGAGGCCGACTTAGTGAAGCGTCGTGTCTATTCAGTGTTTATTGCACGGTTTTAATTATGCTTGCATGATTAGTAAAGCTAACAAGGATGTTATGAATAGTTTCCTAATAGGTCCCATGATCTCATACTTTGAGGAAGATACTTATAGTAGTTCATTTTTGGAACGCTGAGTGTGAATGAGAAGATAAGAGACAGAAAATGTATAGAGCAGAATATCAGTTGTGTTTCATTCATCAAGGATCTATGTGAAGAAGAAGTGAAAGATTACAATACACTAGAACTGATCAAGACAACAAGTCTACTCTATAGTTCATCATTAGATATAGTGCATATCTATTCTACAGAAGGTTGTAGCCTTCACCATTAAAGCAGTGAGCTTTTGGACAGTGAGTCATCACCCTTAACCGGGTTATTTGTAAAAGACTCCTAATAGGGTCAGACCCTTAACCAAGTCACTATACTTATTGCATTGTAAAAAACAACTCCTAACAGAGTTGCAAGATCTTCTAACATGGATTATTATAAACAATTATAGTTCATTATGGGTGTTAATTCCCACCGGGGTTTTTACCATTTGGTTTCCCCGTAACCAAATTATGGTGTTGTCTATTGTGTTATCTGAATGTGAATTTACTTTATTCTATTCTGGAGTTAATAAAAGAAAATAATTAAATTAGCTGATAACTGATTCACCCCCCCCTCTCAGTTATTCTTTGGGACTATTCTAACAATTGGTATCAGAGCCAAGTGCCTTGAAGAGAAAGCCTAACAGCTTAAGGTAGATCAAATGGCATACTTCAAAAAAGAGAGTCCCAAGTTCGATGGAGAAAATTATCTGGATTGGAAGAACAAAATGATAACACATCTACAGTGTGTTGGTTTTGACATCTTTGAGATAGCCACACAAGAAGTTGTTATTCCCTCTCTAAAAGACCTTTCAATAGATGATGCTACTATTAAACAGAAGGATACATTCACAGCTAATGTAGTTGCCAAAGAAGCCCTTATAAGTGCACTATCTGACAGTGAATTCTCTGAGATCAAGAAGGTAGACAAGGCATACACAATATGGAAGTATTTAGAAGACATGTTTGAAGGAGATGTTCAAGCAAAGAATGCACGTAGGAAAACATGGAAAAATAAATATAATAATCTTGAGATGTTACCTGAAGAAAACATCAGAGCCTATAATCAAAGGATAAATGAAGCAGTTTCTGGAATTAGAAATAATGGTGGAGAAATATCAGAAGAAGATATAATGGATAATTTGTTAACTACTTTAACATCAAACTATGAGAACAAGATCGATATTCTAGAGGAAACCATGAAATTTTCACAAGACTTCAAGAGAGAGACTTTGATCAGTAAAATCTCTGCATTTGAGATATCAAGATTGAAGACTAAACCTAAAAGTGAAACAGCCTTCAAAGCTTCAGTCCATGGTAAGAAATCTCACATCTCTAGCAATAATGAGAAAGAAGAAGTCTACATAAAATAGCCTGAAGGATTCAATCTATTAGATAAACCAGACATGGTATGCAGATTAAAGAAAGCACTCTATGGACTTAAACAAGCCCCAAGAGTTTGGTATGAGAGACAAGATGGTTATCTTACCAGGATTGGATTTAAGAAGGGAGCAGTAGATTGTAACCTGATAAGTAGGAGATATTTTTCCACAGCAAGTCAAATTGTTACTTGCTATGGAAAAATATCTCCTACTTATCAATTGATGAGCTTAAGGGGCTTTCTAATGAATGGTTCATAAGGCACAACACTTGGTGAAGGTTTTGCAAATGAGGATACAAGTAGAGTGGGTTTAACCATGGAG
>MU226072.1:2840847-2856934 GCA_018584345.1 Thuja plicata
CAATGAGTGCTAAGTGTTTCATTCATTCTCATGAGAGATGGGTTCATGTGAACCACTACTCATGAATTATGGGTCAATGAGTTTGACTCAAAAACTACACAGTTGAATCCTGATAGCAATATCACAGATTGTAACCTATTCATAAGAGAGGCACCTGATGGACTATTACTTGTTTCCATATTTGTTTATGACATTATCTTTGGAGGTAATGACAAGCTTAGTTCAGAATTTGCAAAAGAAATGTAGAATGAATTTGAAATGAGCATGATTGGTCCTATAAAATACTTTTTGGGATTAAATGTAAAACAGACAGATAAAGGGATATTTATAAATTAGTCCAAATATGTGAAGGAAATATTGAAGACTTTCAAGATGGAAGACTGTAAGCCAGTATGCACTCCTATGATAACAGGAAGCAAGCTTTCTAAAGAAGATGATTCCACAGCAATTGATAAGACATTGTATAAGTCTATGATTGGAAGACTTATATATCTTACTCAATCTAGACCAGACATATCTAATGCAATTGGCATTGTTGGTAGATTTGCAACTAAACCAAAATAGACTCACCTAATGGCAATAAAGAGAATATTCAGATATCTAAAGGGAACTATAGACTATGGTTTATTGTAT
Organism: Thuja plicata; assembly: GCA_018584345.1. NCBI lineage: Eukaryota > Viridiplantae > Streptophyta > Pinopsida > Cupressales > Cupressaceae > Thuja > Thuja plicata. The sequence goes on from MU226072.1 coordinate 2,841,481, forward strand.
CCTAAATCAGAGAATGTACAACTTCATGTGTATATAGATGCAGATTGGGCCGGTTGTCTTGATGATAGGAAGAGTACTTCTAGAGGAGCATTATTTCTTGGAGATAGGTTGATTTCTTGGGTAAGCAAGAAGCAGAATTGTATCTCTCAGTCGACAGCAGAAGCTGAATATGTTGTAGCAGCATTGAATTGTTCAACAATGGTTTGGATCAAGCAGATGGTTAAATATTTTGGTATAAAGGTTGACTATCCCATTGTTATTCACTGTGATAATACCAGTACTATCAACAAGTCCAAGAACCCTGTGATGCACGCAAAGACAAAGTACATTGAGATTAAATACCATTTTCTTAGATAAAAATTTGTAGATTATGAAGTAAAATTGGACTATGTGAGCTCCAAAGAACAGTTGGCAGATATTTTCACAAAGCCTTTATCAAAAGATACTTTTGAGTATCTCAGGGATAAGTTGGGAGTAATTCCCTCTCCTGATTCTGATTAAATAAAGAAGCAAGAACACCAGCCATTAAGTGACTGATGAATGGTTGACTACTCTACTTCTGAAGTAGTACTTGTGCTTAATTATTTATGGCACCCTTTGCCATTGATGTCAAAGGGGGAGTATGTAGTAAGGGGGAGCATATACTCTGGGAGAGTATAAACACAGATAGAGGAGCTGCAGTAGTATAGAGAAATATTTGATGAGGATATTGAGAAGATTATAAAAAGAAATAAGATACCATGTGCTAAAGATGTTTTTAATATCATATGTTGCCATCAATGTCAAAGGGGGAGATTGTTGGAGATTTACTTCTGGCAGCTAGTTGATTGTATATTTGTCATTGATGACAACATATAATAAACAATAGTGTTATGTATGTACTTATTAGAATGATGATATCAAGCCTTGCATGGTTATATTCTTGTGATAGACATGTTGTTGATGTTTTATTCATACACACCGACTCAGATATGAAGTTTCAGTTATGTTGTGCAATTCTATTTTGTGGCAGTTACAATTTCTGGAGCTTGTCTATACAGAGCTGACATATTGCATTGGTTCTTGAGTTGCACCTATCTTCAAGATATGCGTGTGTATATCCAAGATTAGTTATGTTTTAAATTTATTTATCCAAAGGTCCCAAACGTGTTTCAACAAGATTGCAAAGTTAGAGTTAATTTGGTGAGGCCGACTTAGTGAAGCGTCGTGTCTATTCAGTTTATATTGCACGGTTGTAATTATGCTTGTGTGATTAGTAAAGCCGATAAGGATTTTATGAAGAGTTTCCGAACAGGTCCCACGATCTCATACTTTGAGGAAGATACTTATAGTAGTTCACTTTTGGAACGCTAAATGTGAATGAGAAGATAAGAGACATAAAATGTACAGAGCAGAATATCAGTTGTGTTTCATTCATCAAGGATCTATGTGAAGAAGTGAAATATTATGATACACTAGAACTGATCAAGATGGTAGGTCTACTCTACAATTCATCATCAGATATAGTGCATATATATTCTATAGAAGGTTGTAGCCTTCACCATTAAAGCAGTGAGATTTTGGACAGTGAGTCCTCACCCTTAACCGGGTTATTTGTAAAAGACTCCTAACAGGGTTGCAAGATCTTCTAACAGGGATTATTATAAACAAGTATAGTTCATTATGGGTGTTAATTCCCACCGGGGTTTTTACCATTTGGTTTCCATGCAACCAAATTGTGGTATTGTCTATTATGTTATCTGAATGTGCATTTACTTTATTGTATTTTGGAGTTAATAAAAGAAAAGAATTAAATTAGATGATAGTTGATTCACCCCCCCCCCTCTTCTCGGTTATCCTTTGGGACTATTCTAACAATTCAATCTTTTCATGTAAAACAGTGGAATGTATTGCCTCTAAATCTTGAAGCTGCCTTTTCAACTATTTGGATTTGATCTGAGCATGTTTGATCCTATCCTCCTTCTCCTTTACTCTTCTTTGTCTTATGGAAATCTTCTCTCAAATTTTCCTTTCCAGTTCACAAACTTCTTCAAAAATTTCCTCAAAATTTGGGAGATTCATTTCAATTCATAGGTTTCTTCCATGATGGAGAGTTCTCTTCTATGAGTGTGGGCCTGAGGTCTATGTGGTGAGGGAGATCTTAGAGGACTAGGGGCATTCCTATTCTCATTGCCTCTAGTTTTGCTTCTTGACCTCCGTTCATGTTCATGGGGCTCACTATGGACCACCTTCCTGGCATATCACAGTCCATTTTCATCTCTCTCACTTTGAGAATAATAGTCACCATATACACCCAATCCCAAATCTGTACCCACATGAACTTCTGGTACATCTTCTTCCAGATTAGGTGCAATGGAATTCTCCACCCTGGTGTTCTATTCTGCCTCCAAGTTTGAGGGATAGTCCTATAAACACTTTCATTCTTTGGTTTCCTAGGTCTGGAAGTTGATGGGATTTTGCCTTCCAAATTATCCTTAGGATTATTCTTCATCCTAGATCTAGTACACTTATAACTCATATTTAAATAGTGTATGTAAAATTATTTATAACTCAGTACTGATGCAAAGATTTATTTGAGTTGCCACCCAGCACTTAGCTAGGAAAATACACACTAACTCTGAATAATATAAATTGTGTTATAAAGGGACTTCTCAAAAACAATAGATAAAAATAAGGGGCTAAGAAAATCTCAACTAATTTTCAATAGTAGAACAAATCCCTAGGAAAAGCAAAGAAAATTGTGTACTTCAATGGTCAATTAATTGGTAAAATAAAAAAAGAGGCCAGGAGTCTATCTCAACTTGAAAAACCTTACTTCACTTACTGAAACTTAATTCCACACTCCCCAGCAGAGTCACCATTTTTTTGGTTCCTTTTTATGTTGTAATAATTAGACAACAACTTTTTCACTTTATGACAGGATCTTAAAGAGAAGCCAACTCCAACTATTTATCAATATAATGAAAAGGACCAACTGACAAGCATGCATGTCATACTTCTACACTTTAGGTTCTGCTAAACCAAAGGGGGGATGCCCTTTAACACCTTCAAATATTCCATAAGATTTCAATCAAGCAAGAATCTCACAAGGGCTCAACATATCTGGGAGATACTAGACAAATGGCTAATTATCCATTTAACATCAACCATGAAATGGAGCATGAGATGAATAGAACACAAAAAAATTATAAAGATAAGAGACTTATTGGATTTTATGTCTATATTTGTAGAAACATAGCCAACTTATAACTAGATGTCCCAAATCAGTGCCTTACCCATTGGGCTATACTCTTGAAACAAATACAATATGCAAAAGTTTATTATTATCAAAGATTCCAAGCCATGAATATAATTATCCCAAACCCATACTACTTATGAAATTGTATTGAGTACCCAAATGAATTTATGTATTAATTAGAGCATCATTTAATTTTATCCTTGATCAAAACTCTAAAACAACGACATACACACAGATAAGATCTATGCTAATGAATTGGAAAATTCATAACTCATTAGATGAACACCACATGAGCGATTGGAACCAAGATCTTTGTATTAAGTATGAGGAATTAAACTTCTATTTAAAAGATGTAATAAAAAACAACCACCTGAATAAAATGCTACAGACCTTAAACTTTATTTCTAATCTTGAAACTAATCTAGTACAGTTTTTTCTATATTCCCATGACTGAAAACTTAACAAAAATGTATACAATACCCAATTTTCTAGCCACTTCCAATGATCTTGGGGGTCCTTTTATAGAATAGGATTGAAACAATCTATAGATAAATTGGAATGAGGACAAAATACATGACTCATACAAAAGACAAAATAACCAGTGAAATGATAACCACTTTGTTACAAGATTTTCCTAAGTAAGTTGTCTTCTGACCGCCTGGTTACTACAAATGCTTTAGATTTGTTCTGAAGTTGCCACCTGGAGTTTGTTTCTTTGGTCTTCCAATGTAAGATCTTTTGCCTTTACCTTCCTTGTTCTAAATGTTGGGAAGTAATGTCACTTGTTTCCTTTTACACCACATCATCATCTCCTTGGTTAACTAAATTGTATTTGTCTTTCCAAGAGGTGAACACCTCATCACTCGGCCAAGGGAAACTGATGACCTCATCCTTTTTCTCTTGACATCCTCCCAACTAACCCTTTCCTTTTCAATGTCCTCTTTCCAAAATTATAAATATGACTTAGCTTTGATAATAATTTCAATAGTTTGGACAAACAAAAGTGTACTTTCCAAAGTGATGATGGTGTTTGTCCTTGTTTCCAATTCATCATTCATTACGTTTATCCAAAAGGATTCTCTCTTTATCTCTCCACTCTTCTTGAATAGATTTGGGAACATCTCATAACAGTCTTTTGAATACTCCTTTCTCAATGTCTCCGCATGTTTTATGATGATACTCCTCCTTCTGTCCAAATCAACTAGAAGATTAAAACACTTATAGGTGGTAGCTAGCACAATGTCCACATTGTTCTCCTCCTTGGAAATGGAATAAAAGTACTTCAATTCTTCCCTTTTTCTTCTCCACCTGTCAATAATTGGGTCCCACTTATCTTTGTCTGCATTGTAATCATCCAGTATGCTCATAATTTTCTTACCCTGCAAGTAAATGGAAGTAGGATTTAAATCATCAGCAAAATGCATGTGTGGCATGTATCTTATCTTCATATTTTTGTTGTATCCATGCATGTAATCCTTTGAAATTTGTGCAAGCATCATCCCATTTTTTTTGTTCTCTTCCAATTTGGTCCTTTTAGCAACTAATCTCTCCTTTTCTAACTCCAAGTCTATCTCTATAGTAGGACTTGGAGCCATGGGGGAAGGAGGAAAATTTATAATTAGACTAGATGAGGAAGGTTGGTGTAGACTCTGAGCTATCATCCTTTGGGGAGAAACCTGAGCTGATTGTTTTCCCTCTAATATGGTTATATTGTTGTCTTTCTCCATGGATTTTATCCTTTCATCATTGTATCCCTTCAAAACTATTTCCAGTTGTGTTCTCAACTTTTGAATCTCTTCTTCTTTTTTCTCTGCTACCTTTAAACTAAACTTTGCGAATTCAAATTTCAGGCCTACTGCCTCCACCCCTATAGTTTCTGCAGCTCTTATTTCTAATAAGCTACCTAAATGCTCAGCCTAATCACTTCCATCAATTTTCCTATTTTCTTTCTTCTTTAATGACCACATTACCAATGTTGCATGGTCTTCACTAAATTTAACACCTATAGAGGCTTGTTGAGCCTCTACTTCATTGGTGTGCATTGGTTTTCTTTCTTTTCTAATTGCATCAATAACTATGGCATCAACTAAGTCCCATTCTAGAAGAATAAGGACTCATTCTTTTCTAACCAATTCTCGGCCTTCTTCAAGAGTGACTTTATCAAATTTATCCATCATTTCCTTCTTACCTCTATTTCAATTTCATCCTTATCCTTATCAGGTTGATCTTTCTATCTTTGTTGACACTTCTCTTTGAATTCATTAATATGAATTCTCCAAAGAAATTGAACAAATTCCCTAGCTTTAACAAATTTATCATCAGACATGAATTCATCACTAGCTTGTTTGGTAATTAGATCAAGCTCTTTTCCTGCAAACACAACTGTTAAATCCATCTCTACATGTTTGGGAGCCTCTGGCATCCCTTCTTTCATCTCCTGAGATGTTACAAAAATATGCCCTATATTTCCCATCTATACTAATTGCTCAACAATTGCTTGTTCATCCATGTGCGGGGGAGATTGGGAAGGGGAGTAAATATCTTCTTTTTTTTGTCCACCTTCTTCTATCTTTTTTCTCTTGGGAGATGGCAATGATTGTGCATCTGATTCCAAGGGTCTCTTTCATTTTGAAGTAGAATCTTCCTCTTTCCTTGGCAATACCATACTATACCCCTTTTTCTGTTGTGAGACATACCTGCCTGGTGAAATACCTCTAGCGGGAATAGCCCTATTCAAAATTGCTTTAGCCTTCTCTAAATCTACTTGTATGACATTTTCTTTGCTCTGATTTAAGGCTTCCATAATATCCTCAAACATTTTCATTAAATATTCCATCTTCTTAGCCCAGGGCATGAATGCTTTTAAAGGATCATATCCCTTATCAAAGTGATGAACAAACTCCAATGTTTTCTTGTATACTAACCATTTTTCTTTTTTGATCTCTTGTTCTTTCAAGTTGTACTCATTTATGATTTTGTCCTCGGGAAAATTAAACTGGTGCTCCAATGTTAAACACTTTGTTCTTTTTCTAAATATCTCACTTGTGAATCCTTCATTATCAGCAGATCTTATCACTAATGTTTCCATCTGATAAGTTTCAAGGTACTTATGCAAATGTGTCCATCCCCCTTTGGTGATAATGAATTGGTGTGCAATTGTAATAGTGCAGAATATGGAGCCTTTCATTTTTCCTGTTAATGCCTCCTCTTGTAACCCACCCATTTGTCTGAGTATTTTTGAAACACCTATCTTAAGGGGAACCTGATACGGAAGTACATTTGGAACTCCCCTGAAACCATAAACTCTGAAAATAGTTGAAACATGATACAAGATGATGTTGTCCCAATTGTGCACTATCTGAATAGTTTTATCATATTCTAGAGGCAAAGCACCTATTAAAAGTGATGAAACTAGCATTCTTTCTATCCCATGACAAATTTGCACTCCATAATTGGACAGGCATTTCTTCACCATCTTTAAGTCTCATTAGGTCCATTTCCTCCCCAAAATAATCAACATTCTTATATAATATCATATGCATCAGCATAGAGTGTCATCCAAAGGGCCTAACTACCTTGGACTCTTTTACACCTATCACACCCTCATGAATCAACTCAACAAAATTAGTAGCAAAATAAAAAAATGACAGCCAATTGTGGATGAAGGATTTGAATCATCATAAACATGTAGTGGATAGGCATTACCACTTCTTCATCCTCTCCAAAAATATGACACAGGGCACTATAAATTATTTTGGCTCTTGAACTGAAATAGTCCAATTTGAAAGGTTCAGGTGTACTGGGGCCTACCACAATCAAACCTCCTATTTTTTTAAAACATTCCTTCAAAGGCCCATTCCTGAGATAATTTCTTTGAGCTCCATTTACTTCTTTTAAAAGATCAATATCAATATTTTCCATCTGGACAGAGGGATTATTCAATTTTAACACCTCCCTTAACTCCTCAACTGTGATGCTCACCAGTATATTTCCATTTATATCCCTCAAAACCCTAGCAAAACTGTCATATGTATTGGAAATTTTAATCAATAAATCTGTATCCATGAAAACACTAGGGAATATCAACTTTCCCACATCGAATTGCCATATATTGATGTCTGGAGTGAAAGCATTTCTTTGACTAAAAGCCAACTTAAACAGATCCAAACCAGCTACACTAGTCTTGGCATCTTGTGACCATCTGCTCCTAATATACAAACCCTCTCCAACTTTCAAATGGGAATGTATTGGCACTAACTATTTAAGTTTAGTTGCATCATTCATGGATTCCTTAAATTGCTATAAAAGATCATCACATGCATTTCTCTCTAGGTAATCTATTTTTCCAGTGAAATCTCTTCTAGGAGCCATTTCTGAATTAGGGTTTCTTAATCAACAGTATCAAATTTTACACAAAATCTACTCACTTCTTAGAACTCTAAACCCTACTGAAATTATAACTCACAATGCTCAAGAATATAGTTGTAGAATAACTTACCCATTCTACAAATCATAACACAGCCCAAAAATACTACAACCTCAGCTCTGCTCCAATCACTTCAACAGTTATGGAATTTTTAAACTCAAGTGATGCATCATATATGCAATACTATCAATTATTTTTATTGAATTTCATCTGAGGTGGCCACACGTTCTGTCATCAATTCAACCATGTTTGAACTTTCATGGCCCAAGGGTTCCATGAAACCATTTTAACATAGAGAACAACTTTAAACTAGGACCATAGATTTCAACAATCTCTTGTATATTGTGTGGCTATCATAAATTCATGAAAAACACTATTCACTTTGGACATGCGTCATCCAGACTTAATGGGTTATATGTTAGATATCATGCATCTTCACTATAAGTCTTTAAGTGAACCGTCGGATCTTCTTAACTTAACCACGGGTTACTTTACCCAATACTTCACTGAATGCAAGTATAACTTTACAGAAAGGACATGCATTAGCCAGAATTAATGTCTTATACATTAGATCAACCACATCTTTTCTTTAAGTCTTTAAGTCATTCGTTCGGTCAAATGCAAACTGCATCACTTTTAACCTCTCTTTACTACTGCGGTGATCCCTCCGACTGTCAGATGTCACTCAGACTTAATGGCTTATACATTAGATCTCGATAATCTCATCATCAAGTCTTTAAGTCATCCATTGGATCAAACTTCAAATACTTTCCTTTTAATTCCTTCCTTATGACTTCAAACTGGACCCACTGGGACATGTGGCGCAATGGCTTAATGGCTTGATTGTTATATCTCGCGCATCTCCACTATAAGTCTTTAAGTTGACCATTGGATTGATCAAAACTTGTCAGTACTTTAATCTTTAGTTACTTTATGCAAATAGGTCCCACATCATCAGATGGATAGATGTCACCATGGCTTAATGGCTTGAAAGATAGATCCACTGCATCTTGATGTTAAGCCATTACATCATCTATCTGATCAAAAATAAATTATGTGCACTTTACTTAGCTTTTGTCATATGTTGGGCCCACCAAATACACATGTCACCACAGCTTAATGGCTTGAAAGATAGATCGACTACATCTTGATGTTAAGCCATTACTTCTTATGTTGGATCAAAAAGAAATTGAAAGCATTTTATCTACTGACCTTTAACAAATCTCGGGCCCACCAAAACACGTGGCGCTCAGGCTTAATCACTTAAAGGATAGATAGAATGCATCTTGGATATAAGCCATTACATCATCCATTGGATTAAAAGGAATTTGCATGACATATGATGTAATGTTTTAAAAGACTATGGGTGACTAGACTTAGGGTAAAATGAGATAATTAAAGTGCCAAGTCTATAGGATGATAAAATATGGCCCTGCCCAATGTCTAAAAGGACACATGAGTTTTTAGTATGTTAAGTGGAAGGATAAAGTAACTTAACATTAGAAACCACCCTAGCAACTTAGGGTTTAAAACCAATGACTCCAAAATTGAAGACCAAAACAAGGGTTTTGAATCACACAAAACCTGACCTGAAGATTTTAAACACATGATTCAAAAGGTTTGGAAAAAAATTTTTACAGACCTAATACTTTGTTAACTGCTTCCTTGCCACAAGCTATCAAAAAAGCGATTCCTACCGAAATCATCTAATTAAGAATTGAATAATATCCATCAATTCTAGAATTGTTAAAACCGCTAATACTAATTGTGACCTTGTACTTAGCTATGAAACATTTGATAGAATCAAGATATTTTTTTTAGGCTTCATTTTGATCTTTTATTATGATGGCCAAGATGGCTCTTCATTGTGTGCGGTAGTTATTGGTCCTTCTTATGGCAGCTCTTAGTGATGTAGCACCTGCGATGCATCTTATTACCCTCTTGGCCATTAGTCATTGGTCAATCCTACACAAAAACTGAGAAAACAATCAGTAGAGATGTCACTTAGTCTTCATGTATGATCACACACTCCAATTATCTCTACAACTCATAATTCAATCTCTTGAACATACATTAGCATAGTAGCTACACAGTCAACCAACAAACACTAAGTTTACATCAATGACAACATCATAACTGATCAACCTATCATCAATTTAGCATCAAACTCATAAACTACATTAGTTATGTCAGCAATCCCCCCTTTGGCATTGATGGAAACACCATTAATACCAAGTAATCATCTATTTTCTCTATATATCAAAAGCAAACTGCTCCCCCTTAGCTGATACATATTTTATGTTCTTTGATCTCAATCTCAGGTTCTCTCTTAGTCATCTCCCCAACATTTAATCTTGTATTCTCTTCTCTTCTCCCCATTTGAAAACAATGCAAAAGGCACAATTATCTCAATACATCATCTATTTCAACTGCCTCCTTTTCTATTTGACTGCTCCCCCTAAGGATTAGTCCCCTTATCATCAATCCATAATGAAAGATATGGCAATACATTCACTGGATTTTTGCACCTACAACATCTTAGTTATGTTCAAGTTGGTTCATAACCCCTAGCTTACCTCTAAGGTACTCAAAAGTATCCTTAGGTAGTGGCTTGGTGAATTTGATCTCCCCAATCATTAACATCTCAAATTCCTTCTTCATCTCTTCAACAAAAGCCAGACTCATCTCATCATTACCTCCAAAGATTATGTCATCAACAAAAACTTTAGCTAACAACAATTTACCTCCTTCAAATTTAATATATACATTACTATCATCATGTGTTATATCAAAACCAATTTGAATAAGATCAGAATGTAACCTTTCATACCATGCTCTTGGAGCTTATTTCAGTCCATACAATGCCTTTTGTAGGTTGCATACCATTTCCTTCTCTATTGTTAATTCAAAACCATATGGTTATTATATGTAGACCTCTTCTTCAAGAATACCATTCAAGAAAGCTGACTTGACATCCATTTGAAAAACTTTAAACTTCTTGTAAGAAACATAAGCAAGTAGAATTATTACCCCTTCCAATCTTGCTACTGGAGAAAAAGTCTCTCCATAATCTAGTCCTTATTCTTGAGCATAGCCCTTACACACAAGCTTTTCCTTACTTCTAATTACATCTCCATCTTCATTTAGTTTGTTCCTGAAAACCCATTTTCTACCAATCACATTTTTATCTTCAGGTCTAGGAACAAGTTCCCATGTATCCTTCTTCTCAATCTAATCAATTTATTCTTCCATAACTTTTACCCAATCTTCATCCTTGATTTCTTCCTTCACTATCATAGGATCATGCTTGGAAATTAAACAATTACTCTCTTTAATCTTTCTTCTTGTTTAAACACCTGCATTCTTATCACCTATAATCTGATCAATAGAATGATTCATCTTTACATACCTAGGTATCACCGGTTAAGGTATAGGAGCTTCATCTTCTTCCAGTTAAATCTCTTCCCTCTCATTATTTTGATCTGTTGGTACATGCACTTCTAGTTAAATAAACATAATATCTCGATCATCCTCTATCACTTTCTCACATGAATCACTAGATTTGTCAGGGTATTCATCCACCTTTACATTAGCACTTTCAATCATCTTGTTAGTTATTTTATTGAAACACTTGTATGATTTACTATTAGTAGAATAACCCAAAAAGATACCTTCATCACTCTTAGGATCAAAATTTCCAGTGTCATCATCCCTCTTAATGTAGCATCTACTACCAAATACTTTGAAATACATAACACTAGGTAAGTGACCATACCATAGCTCATAGGGTGTCCTATCTATTCATTTCTTTACTTGCACCCAGTTCAACATATAAACAGCAATACTAATTTCTTCTCTCTGGTACATCTTTGGTACATCTCCTTGAATCAACATATTCCTTGCAGCATCCGCTATGGTTATATTCCTTCTCTTTGCAACATCATTCTGCTATGGAGTCCTTGGTCTATATATTTATATATTAATTATATTATCTTCACAATAATTAACAAGTTCTACAAAAGTAAACTCACCACCTCTGTCAAATCTTAAACATTTCAAACTCTTACATGATTCCTTTTCAACCAATGCTCTAAATGCTTTGAATTTATGAAATACATTAGACTTCTCCTTCAAGAAAGTTACCCTCATCATTCTAGAATATTTATCATTAAACAGTATGAAATATCTTTCACCTTGATAACTCTCCTATCTCATAGGCCCACAAAGATTAGTATTCACCAAATCAAGTATCCTTTCAGATGAAAAAGACTTTCTCTTGAAAGTAGAACTAGTTAACTTACCCAGCTGATATTCTTTAAATGTCATGTTGTTTGCATTGACTAATTGAGGCAATCCTCTAACTCCATTAGTCTTACTCACTTTTATCAAACTATCAAATTTTACATGGAAAAATCTTCTGTCATAACCAACTATCTTCAACCTCTACAACTAAACAAGTGTTCACTATAGTATTCAGATGGAATAAATTACCTCTAGTCTTCCTACCGGTAGCAATATCATCACCGGAGCTTCCAATAATTCTGTGTACTCCTCCTTTAAATTCCAATCTATAACCTTTATCATTCAACTTACCGATTATGTTTTAGACCATCCACATAATATAAATCATCAATATTACTCTTTTCATTCAAATAAATAGTTCCTTTACCTTTAACTAAACAAGGTGTACTATTACCAACCCTTACCACACCACCATCAAACTCATCAAGTTTAATAAACTTACTCTTGTCATCGGTCATGTGATGTGAGCACCTATTGTCTATAATTCATTTATAATTTTGTCTTATATGATTAACCAATGCCTATTCTCCTTTAGATAGATCTTCTTTGAGTGCAACAAACACAAACTCTTCTTCTTCATTATCTCATGTTTCTTTAGTAGTAACACCTTCATCCACTGCAACAAAGCATTGTTTCTTCTCTTTTTCCTTAAATCTTTTGAACTTATCATTTTGTTCACCATTAGGACATCTAGCACCAACATGTCTAATCTTATTACAAAAGAAACATTTCATTGGAAGTTTACCTTTGTACTTACTAGTCCCTTTAGGCAATCTCTTTGTTAATAGAGCTTCAAACTCTCTATGTTTCCTTTCTTCTTAAAAGATAGCTTCAAGTTCACTGGAATAACTTGACATGTGATCAGTATCATGACTTTTTTTATTACCTTTCCTTACTAATATATTAGACACTAATGCTTTGAAAGCACCTTCAAGTATTGGAATATTGTTATCATATTTATTCAAGTCAAATGTAGTAATCTTACCAATCAATCCATCTATAGTAACATTATCAAATGTTCTCAGCTCATTTATAGCAGGCACTCTAATGGAATAAGTAGGCAATAAAGTTCTTAACATTTTTCTTACCACAATATCTTCCTCAATAGTTCCACTAGCACCTTTAATAACACTAATCACTTATGTAAACTTAGGCCATATTGTGCAATATTATCTCCTTCTACCAATTTTATGTCATCATATTTTCCTCTTAGACTGTCTTCCTTAGCTTTTTTCACATGAATATCTCCCCCATAGATAATTTTCAACTTTTCCCAAACATCATAGGTAGCCTCTAGTTCACGAACATCAACATGTTCAACATCAGATAGGGTACTTACAATGGCTTCATGTGCTTGAGTATCTTCCTATTGTTCATTTAGTTCATCTACAATGAGAGTTATAGTAAGGTTGATCTACATGTTTGTGACATGCATCCATTATTTTGGTCCCACACCCTTGTTGGTCCATTGAGAGGGGGACTGAATCAGACAAAATCAAACTTAAACACTTCAAACTGAACTCATTGATTCACTCGGTAATGTTGAATGCAGTAAACAAGTGACTCACCAAAGCAACTTAATAACTTAAACAACCATATATCTCATATATGTAAGTCAATCATTCAAACTTAGTAACATCATATTAACATAGTTCAATCCATATTTAACTTAGTTAACACCAGATTTAACGAGGAAACCCAATTTGGGAAAACCTCTGTGGGAATTGTGACCCACAATAAAAATGTACCCTTCTAAAGTACGCTCGGTTAAGAACTTATCCTGTTAAAGATTACAAAATACATTTGCTAAATGTGACCCTCTTAGGGGATTTACGTCAGATCTGTTAAGGTCTTCACCCTGTTAGGAGTGGCCTTTTTAGAGGTCTTTAAACACTCTTTTGGAATGTCACCTACTTCTAGGTTTTACAAATAGAACGGTTAAATCCACTCAGTTAAGAGATTTCTCTTTTACAAATACTAATAATCAACAGTAAACTTTAATTTGTAAATATAGCAACTACATTTACTTGTGTCATATCCTTTATTCTCAATTTAATAATGGCATCACAACCTCTATTGGTCTCTTTCTCAGACTGTATATTCTTCAATCTCTATTTCTCTATTCTTCTCGGTAAATATTGTTCTTCAGCTTCTTCTTCTTCTATATTCAACTCGCCAGTAACATAATCTCTGTTAATTTCTCATTCTTTATTTTTCCTCTGAATCTCCTTAATTAGATTTTTCACCATTTGTGCTCTGTCATTCGATCATCTTCTTCATAAATCACAACTCGGTAAACCACTTCACTTTTACCTTGGAACATGAACTTTTCTTCGAACTCTCATAATTTGGTTTAGCTGCTTGATCTTCACCTTGGATATTCTCATTAAATTTTCATGCTTGTAGATATTCTAACAAACTTCATTTAATTCATATCCTCATCCATCTCATCATTGCTTCGCATTAAATTTGATATGATCATCAATTATAATCAATATCTTGTACTCGGTAAAACTTGCTTTATAACTCAGTAACTGTCTTCATTCACTGCTTGTTGTCTAACTCATCTTTGGTGTTCGGTGCTTGAATTTCATTCAGTGTTCATTAACTTTAACCGACTTACATAAATTTCTACTGACTAACTATGTCTACCTTGGTAAAGTAACTCTTTCAGTCATAACTTTAATTCTTTGCAATTTCTGACTTAATCAATCAATTGTGTCGATTTGATAACATCAAATATATAGTACTTGTAAAGAATAAAATGATGATGATGTGTTGATCTCCTACATAGTATTTGCAAAATAGATTTTCATATGTAGAAGAGACGAACGCCATAATTTAATCCTTTACATTTAATTTGTATTGAAATTGGGAACAAAGATTAATGGAGTAAAATACCAACCTTACATCATAGCAAATTTGAAAATGCCATTTTCTAAAGCTTGTGTTGAGTTTCTAGAAAATCAGAGACTGGATCTGGAATGGAAACGTAGAGATGAACAAAACCTAGAAATCTTTTTCTGTTCTAAGACGGTTCTAATTTTTACCCTCAAGTCAATGTCACCATTTGCCAGAATTTCCAATTGCGCCATAGGTCACAATCGACCTAAAAAGTCTCAGATTGAAATTCTATTTTCAGATCTCGAAAGTTTTATGAAAAGGGTATCAAGATCTATACTATGTTTCACTATTCCTGAACCTGTAAATCTCAAAATAGCACCTGCAAATATCTAAAAAAGAGGGGTTTTGGGGTGGATATATAGGGGTTTTTCCTTAGTCAAACCCCCATTTTGGTGATCTCCACCTCCACGAATAGCTAAATATAGTAGAATGTATGTGTGTGTATTTCTTTTGGGAAAATTTTTGAATGTGCAATATCAAGATCTAATCCTCTAGATTAAAAACCCTAACATGAATTGAAAATGAGAAAGCAATGCATAGATTTGAATGTGATAAAGAAAGCATACCAAGCCCCCAAGGCTAAA
>MU226072.1:2870104-2912998 GCA_018584345.1 Thuja plicata
TGTCTTAGTGTTGCAAATAGAGGAGTATGAAGGTAACCATGCACACATCCTATGGTAAAGGTCAATTGGAGAATTTGTGGAGGAGGATGAAATAGGAATAGGATCCATGGGGATCTCATTCGAACTATTTCCATTCTCACTTCCATGTACCTCATTAAGGGATCTATTCTCTTGTACAATAAAATCTTCATCAAAGTATTCAAAACAAGAGTCATACATATTGAACACACAATAAAATAACAAGCATGTAAATGTTTTTGTGTTTTAAAGAAATTATATATATATATATTTATGTATTTTTGGAATATAAATGCAAGAGCATAAAAGAAAACCTACTTCTATATGCATGCAAGATCTTAATATGAAATGTAAATCTAACACCAAAGAGAAAGAGTTGTCTATCGCGGGTTCACCAAAATGTAAAGAAGAAAATGATGATGTGTTGATCTCCTAGATAGTATTTGTAAAATAGATGTTCATATGTAGAAGAGACCAATGCCATAATTTAATCCTTTGCTTTAATTTGTATTGAAAGTATTTGAAGATTGTATTGAAATTGGGAACAAAGATTAATGGAGTAAAATACCAACCTTACATCATAGAAGATCTGAAAAATGTCATTTTTTGAAGCCTGTGTTGAGTTTCTAGAAAATCTGAGACCGGATCTGGAATGGAAACACAGAGACGAACAAACCCCAAAAATCTTTTTCCATTTTGAGATAGTTCTGATTTGTACCCTCAAGTCAATGTCACTATTTGCCAGAATTTCCAATTGCACCCTAGGTCACAATTGACCTAAAAAGTCTCAGATCAAAATTATGTTTTTGGATCTCAAAAGTTTGCTGAAAAGGGTATCTGGATTTGTACTCTATTTCACTGTTCTCAAACCTGTAACTCCCAAAATAACACTTGCAAATATCTGAAAAAGAGGGGTTTTGGGGTGGCTATATAGGGTTTTTCCTTAGTCAAACCCCTGTTTTGGTGATCTCCACCTCCACGAATAGCTGAATATAGTAGAATGTATAAGTGTGTATTGCTTTTTGAAAAATCTTTGAATGTGCAATGTCAAGATCTAATCCTCTAGATTAAAAACCCTAACATGAATTGAAAATGAGAAAGCAATGCATATATTTGAATGTGATAAAGAAAGCATACCAAGTCCGCAAGGCTAAAGTACTCCTACCAAACTCACAATCTGTAATTGCTACCCCATGTTAATGTCCTTTGAATGCTTGAAGGTTGAAAATGGTGGATCCGATAAGAAGGAAAGAAGGAAGATATATGTCTTGCTCCAAAGAAGATCCACAATGGCTTGTCTACAAACTGCTTGGAAATGTATTAATACATAATCATGTCTTGTCCTTCTATGTCATTCTCTTTCTTTCTTTCTTCATCATCATGTCAAAATCATAATTGTATCATATCATCTTATGATTCTTTTTCCTATCCCAAATGAAGGCAAAAGAGAGTTTTTTATATAGAGATCTCAATATAGACCTTGTAGGGAAATGTAAGGGACCCAAATTCAAATTTCACCTTGAATTATGGTCCAATTACAATCACCAACCAAGGAGGGGATATATTAATCTAAATATCAGGGAAAACACTTCCACATCCGGACCCGAGGACCTATTTTAGGTTTTAGAACCCCGATAGGCTCCAAATTTGAAAGCGGGGACCATCACCTGACAGGGGTCAAGGTCGGCCTTAACCTTGACCTAGGTCAAGGATGACCTCAACCTTGACCTAAGTCAAGGTTGACCTCAACCTTCACCTAGGTTAGGGTCGACCTCAACCCTAAACTGAGGTTTCAGGCTGGTCACCTTGGGAAATCTATGAGATTCCTAGGTCAACCGAGGACCCAGTGAGGTGAGAAAACATACCAGGGTGTCAGATAGAGACACAGAGGCCAAAGAGTAAGTGTGATGAAGATTTAGGAGAACCAATACATAGGTTCTACACAAGAAGGTGGAATCATAGAAAGGGAGATTAAGGAGGTCCTGAAGGACCCTAACCCTAATTTCACCTAGAAATGCAGAATCAAGTGCATGTGTATCCTAAATGAAAATCTAATATGAAAATGTACTAAACAAGGGTGCTAAACCTACCAAAATGGAAGTGCTTCCATTTTAAGATGATACAGTAGAAAAATACTATATCATCATTACTTCATCATTTTTTGATCTATATTTTCACCCAATTAAATTCTCCTCTTAAGATATAGTAATATAATAAAAATCAATTAATCAATTGCTTGACATCAATGAAAAAAAAAAAACTGATCTAACCATTCTATAATCATGATACTCAGTATCACTCATTCTTCGTCATCTCCATCAGATCTTCATCAATTGATTAGAAACCTTTTAGGTATAACTTCACTCTATCACACCATACTAGGTAGTTATCCTTAGAAAACTTGGGAGGTTCCTTCCTCATCATTTGATCTTTTCCTCAAGTTGTTAGACTTACCATGGAGAGGACTAAAGCTTTGATACCAATTGTTAGTATTATCAAGTCCAATATTACTGAGAGGGGGGGTGAATTGGTAATCTAACAATTCCAACTTTTCATTAACCATTCAACCACTTGCATCAATAAACATTCATTGCATGAAAAAATTAAGCAATAAGAATAAAAATCCAGAATCATGCAACACAATAACACCAATTTTTTTCTCATGGAAACCCAACTTTGAAAAACCATGTGTGGGGTTGACACCCAATAAAATCTACACTCTTTTGATGTACACCCAGTTAAGAGATTAGCCCTATTAAAAGCTTACAATAATGCCCGGTTAAGACCAAGACCAAATTAGGAATCACCCAGTCAAGGGATTTACCTCTAGCCCTATTAGGATCTTTACCTTGTTAGGAGTAACCTGGTTAAGGATTTCAAACCCTAATTAAAGAGTCACCCTGTTAAAGGATTTACAATTCAGACCTGTTAGGATCTACCCGGTCAAGGGATTTAACTTGATGAAGTTGTTAGGAATCAACAACTAAATGATCTAAGAAAATAACACTTCCTTTGCTAATATAGATCCAGTTCAAGCTCAATCTCTACTACACATGTAGACACACTTCTCTTTTCTTATTCTTCTCGATCGCACCTATCCATCCATGATCTACACTTTCATATCTCATCATTTTACATATTTATAAAATACAAGTTCATTAGGGAAATTAACCCCTTACAAAACATTTTACAATCTTTCCTACTCAATGAGAAAGCCCTAAAACATGTTACAAATCTAGAACACTTTCTAACAAACTCAGGTCATCCTTTTAATTCATCACACATCAATTTGACAAAGAAAAGTCAAACCAAAATGCATTCTTCAATTTTTCTTGCAAAACCTCCAATAAATTTGATCACAAACATTCCAAATCATCAATCCTCATCAATCAGCAACATCACCATGATCCCACGAACACATAAACACTCATCGCAACATGGTGCATCATCACCGATCAAGGATCTGACTAATTTTTCTAAAGAACATCTTTAACTCTTTGTTGAACAACCTTCTATCACTTGAAACGTTACCTTTCAATAATCCAAACATGATGCGGTCGCAACCACAACCTCTTGACATATCCAAGATACACATATTATGACCACAACATCAAAATCCAAACATTGTTGACAAAATCATCAAATCATTCTTCCTATGCAACATTGTATTCTTCCTATTAACCTGTCAACCTTCAATCAATCATAACTTACTCAATACATAAGATAAAATTTTGCGGTCATAGATATAGCATCTAGAGACATCACATAGTCTTATTGAATGATCGCACACTCCAATCCTCTCTACAACTCAAAATTCAACCTCTTGAACATACATTAGCATAGTAGGTACATAGTCAACCAACAAACACTAAGTTGACATCAATGACAATACCATAACTGATCAACCTATCATCAGTTTGGCATCAAACTCATACACTACATTAGTTATGCCAACATTTACATCTTCTTTCTTTTTCCTTCTCGCAATCCTCCTTTATTTTTTTTTAAGATTAGCAACCAAACAAGGGGGTTGACCCTTACAAAATCATAGCCCAAAGGTGACAAGAGATCATCAACACATTAACATAGATATTGATAAATATAAGAAAGGGACAAACACAACTACACAAACAACATAAATAATATATCTTCTTAAAAGACTTGCTTAGAAAATGAGGCGCTACTATTGGAAATATTTAGGTTAGGAACTGAGACGGGATGGTGACTCAATAGGTCAAAAAATTCACACATTTTCCCTATCAATCTCAAACTAAAACTTATATATTTACCGGTACCAATATCTGGTTTGCCTTTTACTGATAACTACTACAATATTAACCAATAACTTATAACTTGCAAATTAACAAACATGTAACACATAAACATTCAAATACTTAACACAATATTTTGGTGTTGCAAAAAACCCTTGGTAAGAGGGAAAAACTATGGTGGGGAGAGACCCACAACTTATCACTGCAATAATAAAGTGCCCGGTTAAGAGCTTATAAAGATGTCATCAAAGAAGTAATTAATACCTTGTAAGGAGTATTGAGATTCGTATCAAAGACTACTCTATTAAGATATTTTATCCTACTTATACAATGTTCACCCTGTTAAAGGATTTACAATGAGCTTCTGAATAGAACTTCTAAGTCTGGTTAGAGACTACCCAATTAAGGGATTTCACAATCTTGTTGCTAAATTGTTAGGAATAAATCAACAATAAATTTGACCTCTAAATGCTTTCTCCTAAAGCTTGTCCTATCTCATTCTTCTCTGTTCCTTTTCTGATTTACACTTCACTAGCTTTCACCGATACTTCACTTCTTTCATCTTCTCTATCTTCACTATATCCACTCCATCATCATATCTCTTTCTCTCTCCAATCTCCTTTTAAAGTATTTGTTTGACCTAATTGTCTAACCTAATTAGGGTTTCTTGATTCTTCTATAGGCCATTTTGATAGTAGGATGTCGTCCTTGATTCTATTCTTTCTTTTCCTTTCGCCGTAAACTTTTTTGATAATCATAACCTTTTACTGATAAACTATTCTTTTCTTATAGTACTTTATACTTGATTCTAGTTGCCAGCAACGAAAATCTTATCAAAATCACTCATTAGCCTCTAGAGGATTTTGTCAAGTAACAATCTCCCCCTTTGGCATTGACGGAAAAACCTTTCCATCACCACTCTTCTTACTGTTCTCCATTTGATTTTTTGCTCCCCTTTTCCTTTACTCTCTTCATCTTTTGCTTTCCTCATTTTATTTTCTTATAAATTCCATTCTCTTATCACTCCCATATTCTTATCACTCTCATCTTCTTATCACTCCCCCTTTGACAGTAATGCCAAAGGCGATCAAAAAATGTGACTGTTGTGGTATTAGTTGTTTTCTTCTCCTTCTATCTGTACTTTTCCCAAAACTATATTCCATTATTTCTATAGATGATTTATTGTGGTGATATGACTCTTCACATTTATTATTCTATTGGCAATATCTTCTTTATCATTCTTTTCTATTGTGCTCAGCGGGTTAGATGTAGCTTGTATATGTTTTTGCATCATATCCATAAGTATACTTATCATACATGATTCCTCAATTGATATATTATTACCTATAAGTATCTTTTTTGTTATGTCAATCACTTTAGTTAATGTCTCCTTTATATCCTCCAATCTCTCTGATAACATATCTGTGACTTCTGTCATTTTATTTATGCTTCTGTTAGTAAATGATCTATGTTGTATTTTTCCTCTTATTTATGCTTTAAGATTCTAATTATCTCTGATTATGTTCACAAATGTTCTTAACAGTGTTGTAACCAGTTCTTTCTCATCAATAGTGATTGTCGGTAGTAATCTTGAAAATGTTTCATCTATTCTCTTCATGATTTTATTCTTTTATTTCTCCCTTAATTGTTTCTCTATGGCTATATTTTATCTATATTTCTCCACATATAATAGGTGTTCCTTGTAATGTAGCTTATTTGGATCTTTCTTCAAAATTGCAAAGTCAGGTCTTTCATCTAAATCTTCTATTTATTCACTTTCTGAATCTTTATTTCTCTTCTCTTGTGTTGTTGTAATCATAGTCATACTTTGTAAAGTTCTTGCAACTTGTTATTCCTTAGTTTCTTTTATCTCATTTATAGCGGGCATTATATCGGTAGCATGTGTTTCCTATTACGCTCCAGTGTATTCATCTATAATCTCTGGTGTGAGTTGTTCCTCAATATATTCATTTTCCTCGGTACTTGTATCATCGTCATATTCATCTTGTATTTCAATAGGTTTACCCTCTTGTCCTCTTCAAATCTTATCGGGGTGTCTTCTCTTTTTGTGTTAAAGATCATGTTCCACTTTTGTAGTGCATCTTCTTCTACTTCTTCATGTAATCCTTCTAGTAACTTGGTTTTTCTTCTCTTTCTAAGAATTCTATTTTCATTTGTAGTCAATAACAAATCAAGTTCTTCAACGCGTGTTCCTGGCTTTGTGATAATCAAAGTTCTTTCTCTAATTAACTTCTCTTTCTCTGTGACTTCATTCCATCTTATATTGATTTTGTTGAGTAATTCCTCAGGAATATTCTATCTTAACTCATTTGGAAATATTTTGAATTTTTGTAAGTGAAATACTATTGCATCTTCTATAATTTTCTTATCTTCTTCTGACCATGTCCTATACTTGATTTTGTGTATATGTCTGATAGTTCCATGCTCTCTTATTCCTTTTGTTAAGTCATTAGCTATCCTCTGTATTCTTCATCTTGTTTGTTTAGTCTCATGTTCATTTTCCTTTCTTTGTATCCTTGTACTTGCTTCTGTTGTTTTGGATCTTGTTCTCTTAGGTTGTCTTTTTTTAGCTCGCTTAATCTTTATCTTGTCATATGTGTCAGGTATTGTAGTTTCTCATTATATTGCTAACCTCTTCCTTTGATTTCTTTTCTTTTGATATTATCCTTCTGTAAACTCCTTCATAGGTTACAAACCCATTAGCTTCCATATCCTTAGGTTGATCCAACAATTTCTCAATACTTGTTATTAATTCATTCTCCTTTATTTCATATCTAGTAGGTTGTAGCCACAAAGTTTGTGGTTCCACTGCTTTAATTATGCATTAGTGTGTGCTAACCAAAAATCATATATCTTTCTCATATTTCTTAACAATGTGAGGCGGTATCTGATATCTTCCATACATTCTTGTTTGAAATTATTTGAAATAAATCCACATTATTGTATTGTAACTTCTTCCCAATTGTTCAATATATCTATTAATTTGATTTATAACTAGTTCACCTATTGTCCAATTTACTTTAACAATGCTCAAAAAATAATTTTGTACATAGAAAAAAATACATACCAATAATGCTCCAAACTTCAATCCTTGTTTCTTGATTTTTCTCAGATTCATCATCATTTGATTTCTCATCTTTTCTACTAAGTCATATTTGTTTCCTTTAGTAACAATCTCATATGCAACCTGTAGTGCTCCTCCAGATATGTTATCTATTTGATTTTCTTGATAGATCTTGTATCATATAACCATTGATGAAAATTTCATTTCTTTGTCAAAAATGTTGCTTACAACAAAAGTTTTTTGATCTTGCTTGTACCTAACTATACCTTCAATTTTTGTTCCAGAATCTAGTTCCTTTACGCATTTTCTTCCATTATCCAATAATCCAGTGGCTGCAAAGATTATTTCCTTTGTGATCTCAATTTGTCTATCTCCATCCAACCATATGTAGTCTCCATGTATTCTACTCAATACATATTTAATCCATTTAGATTCAAAATTCTTTGGCATGTGCATGATATGTGTTAGAATTTTTGTTTCAAGATGTCCATACTCTTCACTCAACATTTCATTCTCTTTGCATAGTTCCTTGTAGGTTGTACTTATATCTTCATCTCTGATCTCAATCTACTTGCATTGAATATAAGCTCTAACATCTTATGTCAATATAACTCTACTTGGTATCCAAGATAATGCTCCAACTTCATTTGTTTCAGTTGCTTTCAGTGAATTTAATTGATATTTAGGTTCCATTTCCTATGATTTGTCAATTAATATAATCTTCTCATCCATAATAACTGTTATACAATTATCAAGAAAAAATTTGATCGTCTAGAGTTTAGTGCTCAATCAACTCACTAAGAAATTATTTCTATAAGAGGAATTGGTAATGTTCACTCAACCTCGATTTCACATTGACTTTTCAGAATATGACTTTCATAAGATAAGTGTCGTTATATATAAAGGAAAGGAGTCCAACATTTATTGTAGGTCAACAATATTTTGTTTACACTGATAGTAACATGAATTCATCGATAATAATCTCATACAAATATTTTCAACTTTACTTAATTACTTATTGCATATATTTATGCTAATTGATTGCTCTAGATCATAATTGATTTAAGGGACTAATTGATGATTCTAATGAATTTTTAGGTCCCTAAGAAATTACTTACTTTCTTAGTTGATGGTTGAATTCCCTACGTCATTCGACGCAGGGGCTTCCATTGATGTTGCGTCAACTTCCTTCTTTACCCATATCTTCTTTGTTTCCTCTTTGAATTTTTCTTGATTTACAGTTCTTTTTACTCTGATATCTCTTTCATTGTTAGTAGCAAACTGATATCTGTAGTTTTAGGTGGCATGACCAAACTTTGAGCAAATATAACACGGTAGTGCAAATGGTCTCCAAGGTTTGGTTCTTACTTCATTATTTCCTTTTCTACATTCTGATGTTGTATGTCCTAATTTTCCACATTTAAAACATGTAACTGATTTTTTCACTTCTTTTCTTTGATAGTGTACCATTTTCCTCGTTGTTGGTGTTTTGGTTCTACAATCTTCAACTTTATGTCCATAGTGATTACATTTATAACAATATTCATAGAATTTTTCTCAGATGATCTGGTGATGGTTTTAGATCTACATTCACATGCTTTATGACCAAACTTTTTGCAGTTATAGCAATAACCATTAAAGGATGTGTTTTCAGTAGATCTTACTTTTTTGCTTCAACAAATGTTTGTTGTGTGGCCATATTTTCCACAATTATAGCAAGTAGGCTTATAGGGTTTATTTCCTTGTATGTCACTTGTTTCTCTAGATTTTGATGACTCTCCAATCTCCGTAGTGTTTTTGCCGATATATCCCAATCTGGTAGTGTCACTTGGTTTTATCTAATTTTTTCAGTTGTTCATCAATCTTCTACATGCTTTTTTCAAATTTTGTGAGTCTTGCATTGATTTCTTTTTCAACTTTCAGATTGTTCCTCAAGTCTTCGTTCTCTTGCTTTAGTTTCTGATTTTTTGCTTGTAGTTATAAATTTTTATCACCAGTACTTTCTATCAGTTCTCTTTGTGCATGAATCTCTTTCTGTTGTCTTTCTAGTAGTATATCTTTTCCAGTGATTGTTTCTTCAACATCTCTCTTTTCTATTTCAAGATTTTCTTTGGCACTTTCGGTAGTTCTCATCCTTTCTAGTATTTCTGTCATTCTCAAGGATTGAATTTCATGTTCATTCTTCATCTGACTGACTTCTTCAAGTAATTCATTGTTATTTTTCAATAGATCAACAATAGCAGCATCAACTTCCTTAGACTTGATACTTCCTTCTAATAGTTTGTCAAGGTCATCAAGGCTCATGTTTAGTTTTTCTGTTAATTCCTTCCTTTTTGTAAATGATGTCTTTATCTTGTTCTTTAATTCATGGATCATTTCATTAGCATCTTCTAGGGCTTCTTCTAACTGTTTTTGCTACCTATAAGTTTCCATTATCCCAAATCTACTCCAAAGTTGTTAAACTTTTCTTCTAGAGAACCAATGTGCTCTAATACCAATTGTTGGAAAGATTTAGGTTAGAGATTGAGAAGGGGGGTGAATCAGTACCTCAAACAATTCACACTTTTTCCCTATCAATCTAAAACTTAAACTTATATGTTTATCGATATCGATACCTATTTTGTCTTTTACCAATAACTGCTGCAATATTAATCGATAACTGATAACTTGCAAATTAACAAACATGTAACACATAAACATTCAAACACTTGACACAATATTTTGGTGTCAAAGAAAATCCTTGGTAAGAGGGAAAACTGTGGTGGGGATGAGACCCACAACTTATCACTGTAATAATAAGGTGCCCGGTTAAGAGCTTACAAAGATGTCATCTTCTGAATGACTTTACCCTGTTAGGAGTAATTAATACCATGTTAGAAGTATTGAAAGTCCTGTCAAAGACTACTTTGTTAAGAGATTTTATCCCACGTATACATTGTTCACCCTGTTAAAGGATTTACAATGAGTTCATGAATAGAAATTCTAAGTCCGGTTAGAGACTACCCAATTACGGGATTTTACAATCTTGTTGCTAAACTATTAGGAATAAATCAACAAGAAATTTGACCTATGAATGCTTTCTCCTAAAGCTTGTCAGATCTCTTTCTGCTCTGTTCCTTTTCTGATTTACACTTCGCTAGTCTTCACTGATACTTCACTTCTTTATTCTTCTCTATCTTCACTATATCCACTCCATCATCATAGATATATTTCTCTCTCTAATCTCCTTTTAAAGTTTTTGTATGACCTATTTTGACCTAATTAGGGTTTCTCAATTCTTTCATAGGTCATTTTGATAGTAGGATGTGTTAGTAATAATAGTCCACAAGAACAACTGAGAGAGGGGTTGAATCATGTGTGATATAGAATATTAAACTTTAAACTTAGTTAACCAAAACTGTAATGCAAATGATAACATAGTAAATGCCAACACAATACTTTTTGTCGAGGAAACCCTGTTAAAGGTAAAAACCCAATGGGAATTAGCACCCACAAATAATGTACTGAGAGTGTAGTATCCCTGTTAGGAGCTTATTACAACATTACAGTACACAGTCCCTGTTAGGAGACAAGCCCTGTTAGGAGTCAAGAAAAATAATAGGCTCAATGCCCAGGCACACTGCCCAAAGAATGTTAAAGCCACCCTCAAGGATTCACAATCCGAACAAGTGTATATAGGAAATATACAATCCAGTGAACTATCTGATAACAACTATCTTTGCTTGGTCAGTTCCAATGAAGTATCTTTATCACAAACTCTTCTCTACATACAGCAACAAAAAAAGCCTCGCAGCTTACACTTCTTTTCCTTTTCAATCTCTTCCACATCTTTCCAAAAGAAAATATCTCACATATATACCCTTTTACAATAATTCATTAGGTCAACCAATTAAGCTTTCCTAATACGCAAATAATTAATTAGGTCGGCCAATTAGAATTTCCCAATATACAAATAATTGTTTAACCCCTTCATAAGATACAAACGGTACCTATAACAAGTAAACATCAAACACAATCCATCAGTTGTGCTCCAAGATCCAAAATCCATACTCACAATTCATAATACACGCTACATGTCTGAAGTCGGCCACCAAAATAAGTCTCCTCCAGAATACACACCATAGTTGACGTCACCAACATGCTCATGCAAATCAATCAATACCCAATGTTCCTCAATATGTTCTCTATCATCTAGTAAGCTCGCATCACCTAAAATATCTTTGTCTATAAGATAACCCAAAACATAGAGACCTACTCTATCAAGCATCATAGATACTGTCCAGAAAAGAGTCTTCATTAAAACAATTGTAACATCCTCAATATGAAACATAATTCCAAGCGAACTTAAGAGTAAGGTAAACACACATTCATCTTCACATCCTTTTCTTCGATCATTCTAAAACATTAGTACAATGTCCATACACTTCTGCCAGTCAAGTAACCAGTTTGTTCTCTCCATAGAAACATATGTTGACATCAATGAAAAAACATGAATATCAACAGCATGAATAGTATCCAAATATGATATCATCCAACAATCTCCCCCTTTGTCATTGATGGCAACATATGGGAAAATCCATCAACCCAAACGTAGTCTCTCTCAATACAATTTTTTCAATATCCTCAACACAAATCTCCCCAAAACAGTAGGGATTTTCACATAGAATCTTTCCCCCCTTTGGCAGTAATGGCAAAGGGTGCCATAACTCATCTGTAATATTTTTTAAGGTGTATCTTTTTCAAATATTCATGTCCAATAACCAAGTGCAAGATCACTCAAATGTGCTCTAGTATTCTTGGGATCAGTCCCCCTAAGGAGTAGATCCATACATCAAGTCCAGAAAATGATATAGCTTTGAAAGCCAGTGGACTGATGCATATATGCATCAATTAATTATCACAAGGAGGGCTCTGACCCAAGCATGCTTCTGAGATACTCAAAAGCATCTTTTGGAAAAGGTCTTGTAAATATATCTGCTATCTGTTCCTTTGTGCTAATATACTCTAGTTTAATCTCTTTCTCTACTACCTTCTCCCTCAAGAAATGATACTTAATAGAAATATGTTTAGTCTTTGAATACATAACAAGATTCTTTGACATATTCACTGTGCTAGTGTTATCACAATGGATAACCACTGGTTCTTCAAAAATTATTCTAATTTCCTTCAGCATTTGTTTCATCCAAACAACTTATGTGCAATTTATTGTAGCAGCAATGTACTCTGATTCAGCAGTAGACTGAGAAATATAGTTATGCTTCTTACTTAACCAAGAAGCCAGCCTTTTCCCAAGGAAAAATGCACCACCACTTGTACTTTTTCTATCATCCACATTACCTTCCCATTCAACATTAGTATAAGCCTGCAAAATAAAATCATCTAATTTTTCATACCATAATCCATATTCAATTGTTCCTTTCAGGATCTGAAAATTCTTTTCATAGCAGCAAGATGTGTCTCTTTAGGATCTGATTGATATCTTGCCACAATTCCAACTGCATTGGTAGAATCTGGTCTAGTGTGAGTTAGATATTGTAGACCACCAATCATGAACATGTACTTTGTCTGAAAAACACTTTGAGAATCATCATTACTAATCAGTTTGAATCCAATCATCATAGGTGTTCCAACACGTTTACAATCTTCCATTCCAAATTTCTTCAACATTTACTTAAGATACTTGGTCTAAGCTATAAAAATGCCATTCTTACTCTTATTGATTTACAAACCAAGAAAAAATTTCATTTCACCAAGCATTGACATCTCAAATTCATTTTCCATTTCTTTAGAGAACTTCTTACTCATCTTATCATTGCCTCCAAAAATTATATCATCAACAAAAACTTCTATGATTAAGATTCCATCTTCATCAGTTCTTAAATATAAATTATTGTCAGCAATACCTTTTCTGAAACCAAGACAAAGTAGATACTTGTCCAGTCTTGCATACAATTCTCTTAGTGCTTGTTTCAATCCATACAATGCTTTCTTCAATTTACAAACCATGTATTCATCATCTGTCAAAGGAAAACCATCAGGTTGCTCAATGTATACTTCTTCTAAATCACCATTCAAGAATGTTGATTTCATATCCATCTGATATACTTTAAAGTCTTTGTGTGCAACATAAGCAAGAAATAATCTCACAGCTTCCAACCTAGCAATAGGAGCAAATGTTTCTTCATAGTCTATGCCTTCTTGTTGCGAGTATCCCTTACACACCAATCTAGCCTTGTTTCTTACCATTGTTCCTTCCCCATCCATCTTATTTCTAAAAACCCATTTAGTTCCTATCACATTTTTGTTCTTAGTTCTTGGAACCAATTCCCAAGTATTGTTTTTCTTTATCTGTTCAAGTTCTTCTTCCATGGATTTATTCCAAGATTCATCTCTACATGCTTCATCAGTAGTTTTCGACCCAACTTGAGAAATCAAACAAATTTCATCTCTAACTGTAGATCTAGTCATCACACCTTTACTTGCATCACCAATAATTTGATCTTTATGATGGTTCTTCTTAACATACCTCGGAGTCTTTGGAGTCTCTGTAACCTCAATTAATTCATCTTCAATTTCATTTTCAATCATCAAAGGTTCTTAGGTTCAGAAGTGACCTCTTTCATCTCTGTAATCTGACCACAGTCATATATTCTTTCCTGAATCTGAAACTTTTCATCTATCCTCACATTGGTTCTTTCAATCAACTTCCTCAATCTTAGATTGAAACATTTATATGTTTTACGCTTAGTATAATAACCAAGAAAAATTCCTTCATCACTTCTAGCATCAAACTTCCCTATCTCATCATCTCTTTTGATGTAACATTTACTTCCAAATATTCAGAAATATTTTACAGTAGGTGTATGATCAAACCATAATTCATAAGGAGTCTTACTTGTACCTTCTCTGATTTGAATTTTGTTCAAGGTGTACACAGCAGTTCCAATTGCTTCTCTCCAATGAACATGTGACACATTTCCTTCCAGCAACATAGTCCTTGCAACATCTAATATAGCTATATCTCTTCGCTCTATTATCTCATTATGTTGTGGTGTCCTAGGAGCTGATGTCTGTCTGTATATTCCATGTTCTTCAAAGTAGGTATTAAATAAATCTGATGTAATCTCTCCACCTCTATCTGATCTCAAACATTTTATCTTCAAAATAGATTCATTCTCAACTTTTTCTTTAAATAACTTGAATTTGTCAAATGCTTTAGATTTTTATCTTAAATATGTAACCCACATCATTCTAGAAAAGTCATCAACAAAAAGTATAAAGTACCTTTCACCATAATAAGATCTTGTTCTCGTAGGACCACATAGATCTGTATGCACGAGATCCAACTTCCCTTTTACTGAATAAGATTTGCTTCTAAAACTACTTCTAGTATGCTTCCCCATAACACACTCTCTACACATAGTGTTAGATGACTTCACAATCTTAGATAGATCCCTTATAGAATTATTCATACTTTCCTTCACAATGTTATCAAAGTTAACATGACAAAATATTCTATTCCACAACCAACTGTCATCAACCTTCGCAATAAAACAAGAAGCTTCAGATGTATTCAATTCAAATACATTACCTATAGATTTAGTACTAGATGCGATCAAATCTCATGATTTACTTCAAATAGAGCATTTCCCATCAATGAATTTCAAACGATAACCTATGTCCAACACTCAACAGATTATGCTTAAGTCCATCAACAAGTAATACATTGTCAGTATTATTTTTTCCATCCAGAGAAATAGATCCAACTCCAATGATAGTAAATGCCAACACAATAACACAATACTTTTTGTCGAGGAAACCTTGTTAAAGGTAAAACCCCAATGGGAATTAGCACCCACAAATAATGTACTGAGAGTGTAGTATCCCTGTTAGGAGCTTATTACAACATTACAATACACAGTCCCTATTAGGAGAGAGGCCCTGTTAGGAGTCAAGAAAAATAATAGGCTCAATGCCCAGGCACACTGCCCAAAGAATGTTAAAGCCACCCTCAAGGATTCACAATCCGAACAAGTGTATATAGGAAATATACAATCTAGTGAACTATCTGATAACAACTGTCTTTGCTTGGTCAGTTCCAATGAAGTATCTTTATCACAAACTCTCCTCTACATACAGCAACAAAACAAGCCTCGCAACTTACACTTCTCTTCCTTTTCAATCTCTTCCACATCTTTCCAAAAGAAAATATCTCACACATATACCCTTTTACAATAATTCATTAGGTCAGCCAATTAATCTTTCCTAATACACAAATAATTAATTAGGTCAGCCAATTAGGATTTTCCAATATATAAATAATTGTTTAACCCCTTGATAAGATACACACGGTACCTATAATAAGTAAACATCAAACACAATCCATCAGTTGTGCTCCAAGATCCAAAATCCACACTCACAATTCATAATACACGCTACATGTCTGAAGTCGGCCACCAAAATAGGTCTCCTCCAGAATACACACCACAGTTGACGTCACCAACATGCTCATGCAAATCGATCAATACCCAATGTTCCTCAATATGTTCTCTATCAACTAGTAAGCTTGCATCACCTAAAATATCTATCTATAAGATAACCCAAAACACAGAGACCTACTCTATCAAGCATCACAGATACTGTCCAGAAAAGAGTCTTCATTAAAACAATTGTAACATCCTCAATATGCAACATAATTCCAAGCGAACTTAAGAGTAAGGTAAACACACATTCATCTTCACAGCCTTTTCTTCGATCATTCTAAAACATCAGTACAGTGTCCGTACACTTATGCCAGTCAAGTAACTAGTTTTTTCTCTCCATAGAAACATATGTTGACATCAATGACAAAACATGAATATCAACAGCATGAATAGTATCCAAATCTGATATCATCCAACAATCTCCCCCTTTGTCATTGATGGCAACATATGGGAAAATCCATCAACCCAAAAGTAGTCTCTCTTAATACAATTTTTTCAATATCCTCAACACAAATCTCCCCAAAACAGTAGGGATTTTCACATAGAATCTTTCCCCCTTTGGCATTAATGGCATAGGGTGCCATAACTCATCTGTAATATTTTTTAAGGTGTAGCTTTTTCAAATATTCATGTCCAACAACCAAGTGCAAGATCACTCAAATGTGCTCTAGTGTTCTTGGGATCACTCCCCCTAAGGAGTATATCCATACATCAAGTCCAGAAAATGATATAGCTTTGAAAGTCAGTGGACTAATGCATATATGCATCAATTAATTATCACAAGGAGGGCTCTAACCCCAAGCATGCTTCTGAGATACTCAAAAGCATCTTTTGGCAAAGGTCTTGTAAATATATCTGCTATCTGTTCCTTTGTGCTAATATACTCCAGTTTAATCTCTTTCTCTACTACCTTCTCCCTCAAGAAATGATACTTAATAGAAATATGTTTAGTCTTTGAATGCATAACAAGATTCTTTTACATATTCACTGTGCTAGTGTTATCACAATGGATAACCACTGGTTCTTCAAAAATTATTCCAATTTCCTTTAGCATTTGTTTCATCCAAACAACTTATGTGCAATTTATTGCAGTAGCAACGTACTCTGATTAGCAGTAGACTGAGAAATATAGTTCTGCTTCTTACTTAACCAAGAAGCCAACCTTTTCCCAAGGAAAAATGCACCACCACTTGTACTTTTTATATCATCCACATTACCTTCCCATTCAACATCAGTATAAGCCTGCAAAATAAAATCATCTGATTTTTCATACCATAATCCATATTCAATTGTTCCTTTCAGGATCTGAAAATTCTTTTCATAGCAGCAAGATGTGTCTCTTTAGGATCTGCTTGATATCTTGCCACAATTCCAACTGCATTTGTATAATCTGGTCTAGTGTGAGTTAGATATTGTAGACCACCAATCATGAACATGTACTTTGTCTAAAAAACACTTTGAGAATCATCATTACTAGTCATTTTGAATCCAATCATCATAGGTGTTCCAACAGGTTTACAATCTTCCATTCCAAATTTCTTCTACATTTCCTTAAGATACTTGGTCTGAGCTATAAAAATGCCATTCTTACTCTTATTGATTTGCAAACCAAGAAATTTTTTTATTTCACCGATCATTGACATCTCAAATTCATTTTCCATTTCTTTAGAGAACTTCTTACTCATCTTATCATTGCCTCCAAAAATTATATCATCAACAAAAACTTCTATGATTAAGATTCCATCTTCATCAGTTCTTAAATATAAATTATTGTCAGCAATACCTTTTCTGAAACCAAGACAAAGTAGATACTTGTCCAGTCTTGCATACAATTCTCTTAGTGCTTGTTTCAATCCATACAATGCTTTCTTCAATTTACAAACCATGTATTCATCATCTGTCAAAGGAAAACCATCAGGTTGCTCAATGTATACTTCTTCTAAATCACCATTCAAGAATGTTGATTTCATATCCATCTGATATACTTTAAAGTCTTTGTGTGCAACATAAGCAAGAAATAATCTCACAGCTTCCAACCTAGCAATAGGAGCAAATGTTTCTTCATAGTCTATGCCTTCTTGTTGCGAGTATCCCTTACACACCAATCTAGCCTTGTTTCTTACCATTGTTCCTTCCCCATCCATCTTATTTCTAAAAACCCATTTAGTTCCTATCACATTTTTGTTCTTAGTTCTTGGAACCAATTCCCAAGTATTGTTTTTCTTTATCTGTTCAAGTTCTTCTTCCATGGATTTATTCCAAGATTCATCTCTACATGCTTCATCAGTAGTTTTCGACCCAACTTGAGAAATCAAACAAATTTCATCTCTAACTGTAGATCTAGTCATCACACCTTTACTTGCATCACCAATAATTTGATCTTTATGATGGTTCTTCTTAACATACCTCGGAGTCTTTGGAGTCTCTGTAACCTCAATTAATTCATCTTCAATTTCATTTTCAATCATCAAAGGTTCTTAGGTTCAGAAGTGACCTCTTTCATCTCTGTAATCTGACCACAGTCATATATTCTTTCCTGAATCTGAAACTTTTCATCTATCCTCACATTGGTTCTTTCAATCAACTTCCTCAATCTTAGATTGAAACATTTATATGTTTTACGCTTAGTATAATAACCAAGAAAAATTCCTTCATCACTTCTAGCATCAAACTTCCCTATCTCATCATCTCTTTTGATGTAACATTTACTTCCAAATATTCAGAAATATTTTACAGTAGGTGTATGATCAAACCATAATTCATAAGGAGTCTTACTTGTACCTTCTCTGATTTGAATTTTGTTCAAGGTGTACACAGCAGTTCCAATTGCTTCTCTCCAATGAACATGTGACACATTTCCTTCCAGCAACATAGTCCTTGCAACATCTAATATAGCTATATCTCTTCGCTCTATTATCTCATTATGTTGTGGTGTCCTAGGAGCTGATGTCTGTCTGTATATTCCATGTTCTTCAAAGTAGGTATTAAATAAATCTGATGTAATCTCTCCACCTCTATCTGATCTCAAACATTTTATCTTCAAAATAGATTCATTCTCAACTTTTTCTTTAAATAACTTGAATTTGTCAAATGCTTTAGATTTTTATCTTAAATATGTAACCCACATCATTCTAGAAAAGTCATCAACAAAAAGTATAAAGTACCTTTCACCATAATAAGATCTTGTTCTCGTAGGACCACATAGATCTGTATGCACGAGATCCAACTTCCCTTTTACTGAATAAGATTTGCTTCTAAAACTACTTCTAGTATGCTTCCCCATAACACACTCTCTACACATAGTGTTAGATGACTTCACAATCTTAGATAGATCCCTTATAGAATTATTCATACTTTCCTTCACAATGTTATCAAAGTTAACATGACAAAATATTCTATTCCACAACCAACTGTCATCAACCTTCGCAATAAAACAAGAAGCTTCAGATGTATTCAATTCAAATACATTACCTATAGATTTAGTACTAGATGCGATCAAATCTCATGATTTACTTCAAATAGAGCATTTCCCATCAATGAATTTCAAACGATAACCTATGTCCAACACTCAACAGATTATGCTTAAGTCCATCAACAAGTAATACATTGTCAGTATTATTTTTTCCATCCAGAGAAATAGATCCAACTCCAATGATAGTAAATGCCAACACAATAACACAATACTTTTTGTCGAGGAAACCTTGTTAAAGGTAAAACCCCAATGGGAATTAGCACCCACAAATAATGTACTGAGAGGGTCAACTCTTTGGATTCTAATTTTTTATTCCATCAGTTTAAGCTCTATATCAATTCGTATCAATCTATTTTATCATCTTTTTGGTGACTTTTTTATGAGATCTACTTAATCATTTAATCAATCCAATTTCATTTCATTACATCTTTAGTGAAGGACAAACCCGTATTCCCGATTAGCGCTTGAGTTACCTCTTGAACCTATTGGGGATACTCTTCCTTCCTAAATGTGCAATCAATGAAACGAGGAAGTAATTCACTTAGTATATTCTATGTTGCATTGCTCATCACCCCATTTCCTATTATACAAGTATATAATTAAAGATTTATATAATTATGTCTATAAAGAGAGAAACATCCAATGTGATTATCTAAAAGAATTTTTTTGAACTCAAATTATATCAACAGTCTTTTATAATTACAAATAAAACATTAAAAAAATATTATGTTTAGACATCTTTGAAAGACAAGAGGTCACAAGATCTAATTCACTTTAAAAAGTTTACAAGGTACTACAACTTATATGTAATAAAATATGCAATTCAAATTTAATATAATTTTAATCATGAACTCATAAGATTGAAATAATTAAAAAAGAAACTAAAACTAATCAAAGGCCAGCTACAACTACCCTATCAATCAAGAGAAATATTAATATACCCCAAAAAATAATTATATATGAAAAAATATACAATTCAAATTTAATACATTTTTAAACATAAATTCAACAAATAAAAAAAAAAGGATTTGAGGAAAAAATCAACTAATCAAAACCTCTACACCTACTATAATTAAGAAAAAATATTAATGTACCCAAAAGCTTATGATATACAACCCACCCACAATGTCAATTGTATACTTTAAAAATTAAAAATAGATTGCAATTCCACACTTCAAATATAATATAAAGATTTTGTAATTGGGAAATCAAATTCTAAAACCCGTAATTTTTTTAAGTGGGCATCAAAGAAACCTGTAATCTTTGGCAACACTGCTTTAAGCTTTTAAGTTCTGACCAAATGGTTTTCAAAGTCACCCATGCATTTATTCCCTTGTGCAATTTACAAAGCAAACCAGTTGAACTCTTTTATGTCAGTTGGATCATATAATTGACTGAGCGAGTAAGAACACAGATACAATTTACTGCGATAGAAGACACATTGATGTGGTGGGAATTAATATTTTAGAGGAATTTGACGGTGCTTAATCATTCATAACTCGTTTTGTCATCACCGTCATCATCTTCCCTCCAATTGTAATGCTAAATTTTTCCTATTTCAGCCCAAACCAGCTCTTCTTCTTCTTCCCTGTTCATTGCTGTTTAAATTTCTTGTGTGACATTGCTGCTGCTATTTCTCGTGTGGCATTGCTGAATCCATTGATTTCTGGTAGGGTCAGAGGAAATTTTAGAGAGGGGCCACCGATTTGGTTAATGGGTATAATGCAAATCTGAATTTTGGGGGCAAAAGTGGGTTAAACTTAGGATTTTTTGAGGTGGGTGAGGTGGGGAAGGGATGCTAGTACAGGAAGATGATAAATCAGGTGGGCTGGTCTCCTTAAATGAGGGAATTGAACACTGTACAAGGACAGTCTATGAATGCAGTGTTGTCTGAACATTGTATTGTGTATGGTGTTTCTGTTAGTTGCAGTCACAATCAATTGTATGGTTGGTGAAGGGGAACATCTGTCACTTTGACGTCGAAGGCCCGGCATAACATATAGCATTGATCACGGAGCTGTCCCAGGTCAACTTTTTCACTCTTTTCGTTTTCTTAAATGAAAAGAAAAACACTGATTAATTATTCTGAATATTTGCCTGCTATTTTCTGTGCCCTTGTCCAAAGGAAGAGCCATCTGTCGCCAGTTATATTGATATTGATATGCTGGTTCCCAATCCACAATACCCAGATGGGAAGCTTTGGGAAATGTAATGCATTGAAATACAATAAGAAACAATCTTTGACTTGTTGCTTCTCTCTCTTTATCTATGTCTACATTATAATTCCATACAATGCATTCATAGCAGCAATATATTAGCATAAGGATTGGTGCCATATTCCTGGTTGCATTGTTTTACAAGTTACAGTTTTAATCACTTTAGGGATAATGCAGCTTTTGACCATTCCATAATTGTGACGTGGTGATCTTTCTCAGGATTCTTAAGCAATGATAGACAGGAAGGAATTGTCATAGGAAGCTGGTTCTTTGTTGTTAGATCGGATTGATTGGTGCCGCTTGAGCTGTATTCCCTTTTGTGTTTCTTATCTTCAATCTTGATATGGCTTCTGATGGTAAAGAGAACTACGGGTTTCCTATTGAGACGTCCTTGAATTATAAGCTGTCTGGGCCTACACCTGCTTCTAGTTGGCAGTCTGCTGTTGCAGATGCAACAGCCATGAATGCCCAAGAGGGTCCTATGAGAGTGCCCGCTTCATCTGAATCTCTTTCTAGTTCCTTTCTTAGCCTGGGTTGGGATTCCAGTATGGAGCAGAGCATGGTGCCCCCTTTTCAGTCTTCATTGGGTTCAGTTGTAACCCCTTTACCAGCTGCAACCACTAGCCCATCTTCTGATGGCAGCATTGTCATGAGAGAATTGATTGGGAGACTGGGTGCAAATCTCTGCAATACCGGAGGAGGAGGAGTCTCTTGCTCATCCTCGGCTATGGGATCCACAATGGACACAGTTCTTAATCTGGTTACAGCTTGGAACCCTCTCAATTCTAACCCAAATCTTAATCTTGGGGTAGATCCGTCCAAAGGAGGATTCTCCTTGGAAGGGGGAACACCACTTCCTCCACCACATAGTTTAGCACAGTTCTCTTCAGATCCTGGATTTGCAGAAAGGGCTGCTAGATTTTCTTGTTTCGGGAACCGAAACTATTCTGATCTTCCCAATCCATTCAATTTTCCAGAAGCTGAACCGTCGTACAGATCTTCACCAGCTGACAATTGTCAGATCCCAAGAGTGCCCAGTAGTCAGTCGCTGAAAGCTGGACTTCCAATTAACCTCTCTAACATGGGGGAAATGAAGGGTTCAAGTGGCCCTGAGCCCACCCAAGATGGGGCAGAAGCTGAGTTGAGAATGAACGACAGGAAATTTAGCAGGCTATCCAGGTCTTCTACACCAGTTTCAACCGATGACATCAGACAGAGACATAGGATGTCTGGGAATGAGTCTGATGAAGCGGAATTGAGTACTGGCCGTGAAGAAACTTCAAGTTCTGACCATGTAGCTGGGAGGGGTCCAAGCTCCAAGAGCTTCAATGAAATCAATGGAAGAAAAAGGAAAATGCTTTCTAAAGCCAAATCAAAGGATACACCGTCTTTTGTTGCTTCTTCAGGCGGAAGAGAGACAAAGGTGAGTATTTGTGAAGTGAAATTGATTGATGACTGCTTTACTATACAATGCAGTTCCGTAGACTGTAAAAAGAGATCCAGGTTTACCGTTAGTATAGATTTGCATTAATTGTATTTAGGTTACCTGGTAGCTTGCAGTACAAATGTAATGACAAGTTGGCAATGGTTTTTGACAGAGTCTGGACGCAGAAGATTCTCAAGGAAAGCGATTCAAAGTTGCAGAAGCTGGTTCAAAGGAGAAGGATGATTTGAAACCCAAGGCTGAACAGAATTCAAATGGCAACAGTGAAAACAGTCTAAAGCAAACCAAAGAAAACGTTAAGGTAGCCGAGCCACCAAAAGATTACATTCATGTGAGAGCAAGAAGGGGGCAAGCTACTGATAGCCACAGCCTTGCGGAGAGAGTAAGCACTAGGCTGGCCATTCCATCCTAAAGGATTTAGTTTAACCTTATGCTTTTCAAAGTGTATTTCATAATCCCCAATTCTTACACCTATCATTGTAAGCAAATTGACACTTGAAGTCAAATGAATATAATGTATGACAGGTGAGAAGAGAAAAAATTAGTGAACGCATGAAGTTTTTGCAGGATCTTGTACCAGGCTGTAGTAAGGTAGAAAATGGTTCTTGATTTCTGAAGTTTCTTCTTTCTTGGGTCTAATTTTAACATTAATGAATGTAATTTTTCTGGACTCGTGTCAAATTAATGAATGTACTATGCCTGTAGGTAACTGGCAAAGCAGTAATGCTTGATGAGATAATAAATTATGTGCAATCCCTGCAGCGACAAGTTGAGGTAAAATAGTAGATTCTTTTTACTTGAATTTGATCGCCATCTTTTGTCTAGTTTTATACTGTGCAATGATTTAACTTGCTTCTCATTTTGTTGTGTTACAGTTTCTATCTATGAAACTTGCAACTGTCAACCCTAGACTGGATTTCAATATGGAAGGACTTATTGCTAAAGATGTAAGTTCTGTTAATTGTTTGAGAATTCAATGCTGGAATAGTTCATGAATTTTATATCTCAGAATTTTTGAATAGGTTGTTATATACGAGGTGAGTTGTGATGATGAGCATCTTGATTGCCAGATAATCAACAAATTCTCTTAGAACCAATTGCATGCTTGTTCAACTGGGATGTTCTCCCTCCATCGTCTTGCTGTAATCTTTTTTGTGAACTATTTAATTGCTTGAAAATTTATCATAATTAATTGACAACTTTCATCTCTGTTTCTGAGATTCTGGTGTATCTTTTGTGGTGAAGTGAAACAAAAGAAGACGAGTCATAATTCATTTTCTTAATAGCATAATTGATTTCAACATGTATAATATTGTACTCTGTTTACTGGATGAAATGACTACAAGCTTTGTGAATAAGAGTCTTGGATTAAATAGGAAGGAATCCTCATCTGTAGTTTTGTGATGACTCCAGATCCTCCAGTCACGTAGCTCGTCATCACGGATGCTGTTTGGCCCTGATACGTCTCCTGCATTTCCCCAGCTTCACCACCAACAACTTTGTCCTGTCCAAGTTGGTGTGGCCTGTGGAACAGAGGGACATGGAATGGGAAATCCAGTGGAAGCTGCACTCAGAAGGACAGTCAATACCCAGCCACTTTTTATTGATGGCTATGGAGATTCCATTTCTCAGGTACCTCAATGCTGTGGGTAGAATTTTTCAACTTGAGGAAGTGCATTGTGATGTTGCCATATTGTTTGCATTCTTCCTCTGTGGACCTTCCCTTGAATGGAATGACAACTCCTTACTTCTTTTCTGAGTTCAATTTTTGCACATACTGGGTGTTTGTATTTGCAGATTGCAAATATCTGGGACGAGGATCTTCAAAGTGTTGTGCAGATGGGATATGGGCAAAACAAACAAGGTCCTTTAACATCTCAAGCATATCATGGTAAGGTTGAAGATCAGAAGCTAAGCCTTATTCACACATTTATAATTTTGTATTGGCACAATAGGATCAATAGTAATGGGCTGAAAGTAAACAGTCAGAACCTTGCTTGTTATCTTGAACTTTGAATGCCCCAAATAGCAAACAATGTGCCTACTGTTTAAGCCCTTCCATATTAATGTCCTTACCATTCCTGCTTCTGATTGCAGGTCAACTACCAACAAGCCAAATGAAAATTGAACTTTGACTCCAACTAATCTTGCCTCCTTATGCGTGATTTGAAATAAGATGTTCAGGGATTATAAGAATCTTGGGTATGGTGTAAGCACAATTTGGGAGCTCTATTCATGGACAACTGATACCAATCAAGAATTCTATATTGGCGCTCTGAGCATTCTGTACATATGGGTCAAGCTCACTGCTTCTCCAAAGTATATGTTTTGGTGTTTGAATTTCTTCGGTAACCGATCAGAAAGATTATTGATCTCATTTTTTGCAAGCAATTAATTACGGGATTAGTATAGTTCAAATCATGTATATAGTTGGGCCGGATTGTGTCATTTGGTGTAAAGTAACACCACATGCACGAATGCTAGAAATCTGAGGTAGTTTGTTTAGCTTGAGCTGACTAAACGGACATTCATGACCTTATTTTTTTGAATCCTGAATTCATTCAAATCTGATTGTTTCATGAACTACCATAGACAAGATGCAAAGAGATATTTGTGTAAAAATAATGTGGAAGTTCAGAGTTATTATTGATAATCTGGGTTCTGTGGTAAGTGATTAAGAACTGAAGTACTTTGCTCTACTAATTGGGGGCCTGTTAATTGTAGGTTTCACCTCAGAGTTATATTATGATTAATTAAATGAAATATTATTCAACACTCTTTTGTTAGTCTTAAAATAGTATTTAATCAAAGCAAACAAATGAATATATTCCATAGAAAAGAGCAATAAAGTGTCTAGTCTGCCTGTAACTAATCCTGGTCTAATAGTGTCATAGAACAGATGATTTCAAGAAGGGGTTGATGTCTCATTTCAATAAGGAGTTTTCACTTTAACTTCCTGTAAGAGCTCGAAACAAAAACCAGCCATTAGTAAATCCATTTTTTTGTAGAATACAACAGAGCAATTAAGTGTCTAGTCTGCCTGTAACTAATCCTCCTCTAATAGTGTAATAGAACAGATAATTTCAAGAAGGGGTTGATGTTTCCTTTTATAAGGAGTTCTCACTTCGACTTGCTGTTTTAGCTCCAAACACTAGAACCTGACCATTAGTAAATCCATTCTTATATAGGATAGAACAGAGCAATCAAGTGTCTAGTCTACCTGTAACTAAACCTCGTCTAATCGCATAATAGAACACATGATTTCAAGAAGGGTTTTATGTCTCCTTTCAATAAGGAGTTCTCACTTTGCCTTGCTGTTATAGCTCAGAACACTAGAAACTAACCATTAGTACATCCATTCTTTAATAAAAGTTATAAAACAGAGTAATTAATGGTCTAACCGGCCTGTCACTCATTCTTATCTAATGGTGTAATAGAATTGATGATTTCAAGAAGGGCTTGATGTCTCCTTCCAATAAAGGAGTTCTCACTATGACTTACTGTTGCAACTTTCTAACACCAGAAACTAACCATTAAATCCCTGATGATTGTTGTAGGGTTGTACATACAAATTTAAAGAGTATCTTGTTAGATTTAGCATGTTGTTATATGCCCCTTTCTCCATGTCTCATTTATTTTATTTTAGAGGTGTTTCCTCTTCTTTCAAGGGAAGTTGGAAGGAGATCATGCAGGGCAATCATCTTGTTTTATTCATTCTTCTTGATGGTAGTTGGATAAATCTCAGATAGAAGGCAGTGTGATACCCTGCTGTGAGAAGTCTTGTTATAATTTATGCTAGGACTCCTAGAAGATCTGGCTTAACCATTAGAATAAGGATTGAGAAGCGATAGCCTAGAGGAATTTGGTGTAGCAATCTACAAGGCTGAGTTGTTTATCAGGGTTCAGATCTTGCATCTACGATGTAACATATTTTTTTCAATAGAATGATAAGAAGATGACTAATGTTCAGAAGGCAAGCATGAATAAAAACCCATTGTTAATATCATACTACTCTGTCACCGGCAGCAAACACACAATGACAGAAAAAGGACATTGATATAAATTATACACAGGTTCTTTGACAAGAAGGCTATGATCTGCTACCAACATGTTGAATCAAAGGTAGAGGAATATTTCAGCATCAGGACATACCAATAATGTGAGGCTTATGATTTTCTCACAGCCAAGATAGACCAATCTATGGAGGTTATTTTGTGATGAGTTATTAAATGTTTTAAAATTTAATAATGAAAGAAAAATTATGTTTGAATTTACATTATTGTTTTTTTTTTTGGTAGTCAATCAAGTGCATTATGGCAAAGTATATATTGTTAATATATATATATGATGAATATTGTATTATATTTTATTTAATAAAAATATTTCTCAAAGGTATATTGAAAGCTTAATGGGATGTTTATACGTCTTTATAATTAAATAAT
The DNA here is from genome assembly GCA_018584345.1 of Thuja plicata. Lineage (NCBI taxonomy): Eukaryota > Viridiplantae > Streptophyta > Pinopsida > Cupressales > Cupressaceae > Thuja > Thuja plicata. The sequence continues at coordinate 2,897,536 of MU226072.1, forward strand.
TAGCTTTTTTTTTATGAATAAGTGTGTTGATTGTATTATATATTAAATATACACATTCACAAAAAAGGGCTGTGTGGACATGAGGTTGCACCCCATGGTACCATGGTTTACCCCATACATCAGCAAGGTCTGCTAGGTGACATCAAGAATGAACCACCCCTCATTAGTTTTATCCTCCCCCTCTTGATTTCTATCTTCATTTTGCGTTAGAGAAATAGAAAAGGCCAGTTAAGGAAAGCACTTTGAAGACTTAGGTATTGGCCAACCACTACCACTACCAATCGATGGCCTTACACCATTTGTAGGCCTCCGAGAAACAACATGTCTAGGAGGTGATGCACTACAATGTCTAGCCAGACTGCTCCTTCGGGTGGCAAGGAGCTTGGGACCTAGGGGATCAAAAGCATTGGGTTGAGAAACTTGGATCATGGGGTAGAGAACAACCAGAGGAGGTAGAAATGTTTGAGGCCACTAGCAACAATACACGGGGCATTGCCCCAAAAATCTAAAAGTTCCTAAAGGTGAGCCACCTTCAGTACCACTTTACCGGCATCTATAACAAAACATTAGAACAAATGGATGCTTAATAAAAAAAAGCAAAACATTCTTATCATTTGTGAAGTGAATAAAAGCTGCAGAATTCCTACCTTTCCACAAGGAAAATATGATCTCTACATTTAAAATATTGCCAAATTTGAATATACTTGAAATGAATGACCAATCTCCCAAAAAAGTCATATACTAAAGGAACCAAAAAAAATCATTAAATCCAACTCCAAATTTGTTGATCACCTCAATAGATTCAATTGAAAAACTCTTTACCCACAAAATGAGAGTGCTAAACTCCCATATAACAAAACAAAAACCTACAACCAAAGTAGACAAGTTCAGGCTCAGCGAACTAAATATTTAACAAACATTTTTACTCTTAAAGAATATAAACTATCATTAATATACAATTTATAGGCATCTAATATAATCAATAATATTAATAATTCAAAGGGACCTACCAAAATAAGGAAGGTCTGTATTCAACCAATACTTTCAAAAAAAGGGAGGGCTTAACATCCCGTGATAGCTTCTAAACCAACGAACTGTCAATCCAAAAGATTTTATTTCTTCTACACAACTTTAGACTAAGCATCTTTTATACCTTTTTTCTACTTTAAAGCTCTAATGACCTTATCTTGAAACAATTGTATTTCCTCTCAAAAAGCTCCCTCAACACACAATTGGACATTAAATTGAATCCAAAATCACATCTATACTTTATTTAAATAATTCTACCTTGTACTTTATTCAAAATCACATGTGATACATTAAACAATTCTACTTTAGACTTCTTATGTGGAAAGCATTTTTCTCATATGTCACAAAGTATTAGAATCATATTCAACCAAAAAAACATAGGTTCTCTATAAATAGAAAATAGAAAGGCACATGAGCAAACCTAGACTCTTTAAAAAATTACATGTCATATATATACTTTATGATAGAAATAAAGTCAGCTCCCATCTCACATATGAGGAGATATGATATGATCCTAATACCCTGATATCTTAGAAATTATGAATAAATATGATTCTTATAAATTATAAGATATTGGCATCTTCTATCTAATTGAATCTTTAAATTTATATTTATTACATTTTAATATATAAATAAAATTATTTTATTTATTAATGGTCATTTATTTATTAATTCTTATTTTTATAATAGATTATAATGTTCTAAAAGCTTTTTCTTTTTCACTTTCTATTTTATCTTTTTTGTTTAACTAAACTATCTTTTTAGGAAATAAGGTGAATTGTCAATCTAACTACATACAAATAATAAAACAAATTTATCAAATTTTCGTTTAATGAAATATTTTGAAATATATTTGTCTCTCTTGATCATGTATTTTTATTATAGTATATGTTATTTGTTTTAACGACCTTGTGTAGTACATTGAAATTCAAGTAATTCAATTCTTTTGTAAATGATGAAGCATCTTCACATTACTATTTTTAATATTCACTACATTAGAGAAAATTTTCCTATGAAATAAAAGGCACGTGAAAAATAAATTTCAATTCCAATTTTTATATGGGTTTTAAAAGGCTTAACATTGCAATGAGTCTCTGTGAGGTTATGGTAAGAGTTGGGAAGATCATACAATGGATGATAAGAGTTGGGAAGATCACGATGAAGGAACATTCTTGGACTTTCTTATATTTACATTTTTTAATATTTTGTGCTGTCAATTTTTATAATAATTAGGAATATTAAATCTCAAAGAAATTTTGTAGAGCTTTTTTCATATTTTGTTTTCTTCGTTATGAATATTGATTGAATAAAATGGAGAAAAAAAGAAAAGAAAAAATAATATGTTGATTCTTGTTTTTATACGATCTAACCATTTTTGGGTATACTCAATCGCTTATGTGATTACTTCACTCTATTTGTTGTCTAATGCACCTCATGTAGCTCACTTGTGTAGTTATATTACAACTTGTTGTGGTTAAAAATAGCTTTGATCACTTGTAGCAGTTGCAAACTCTTACACATTGAGTTTAGGTGTTACAAAAATTGGAGGGCTCAACTACCACAAGTATGATCCATGATGCTTTACTGGGATATATATCTTTCATGTGTTGTACTTAGTGTTACAACTCTTGGTACCTTCCTCATTGGATATTCACACTTGTTGAATTACTTTGGCTATTGGACTTTTGTATAAATGGACATACAAACTAGCAAAACAACTATTTTTTAAAAACTTTTTAAATATATCTTATTGTATTTTAATTTGCACCTATCAAAGAGTTTTGTGATGCAACTATAGAATTTAGTGACGCATTTTCTTGTGTTTTGTCAAACGTGCCAAGAATCCTACAATAATTTTGTGAAGTTCCATGACACAATAAAAATTCTATGACAAATCTCTCAAATTCATCGATGTATTTGCTTGTGTTCTTTCACATGTGCCAAAAATTTTGCAATGCATTTGTGATAATCAACACTGCAATTATTCTATTTCTTAATACACTTGATTTTCAGCATAACAATTACTTTTTTTAGTGTATGCAATACAAATATGTGATTTTATAACCCCTAAAAATGAATTTTGGCTTTCTCGACATAGTCATATTTTTAATTTTTTACTGTAAAAAATTTGTACCGCATCTGTCTGATTCTCTGACATAGTCACAATATTTGGTACCATAATTATTCATTCTCGTGGCACAATCACAAACATTTGCAACACATTTGCTTTATTCTGCACCACAATCACCATTTTCCATGTCACATTTGTCAAAATAGTGACACATTTATCTAAGGGTAAGAAAGAGGTAGAAATTTTAATATTTCAATCATTTTTTTCATTCTTGTAGACTCGAGGTCTTTCATGTTACTAATTAGATTTGTCTAGCTTCTTGGAAAATGTTGGGACAAGACCTCAATCTCAAAACTACTGACAAATTTGTTGTAAGTTGTCTGCCTACAATTTCTAAAATAACTCACATTTTGATTTCTTAAGGGAAAGAACCTTTATCTTTCATCTTTGGTGTACTTGCACATTTTTTTTTTATCTTGGAAGTGTGTATTTATACCCTTTCTCTTTGTGTGCTTGTGCAAACATTGGTGCAAGAGAAACACACACATCCTACCTCTTTTCGATCCAATAGGAGGTTTTCTTGGGGATTTCATCACCCTAGGGTTTGACCTCCACCATGTTTTGGTAGGATATATAAATACGGGAGAGCAAAATTTATACCTCAAAGAGTGGCTAGCATCATTTAAATCCAAGTTACAATACTCTCAGTCCACCAAGACTTGTTTGGGGAGGAGAGTAGGGGAGTACCTCCCAATCTCAAGTTATTACACAAGTGCTCTTTATTCATGCTTGTACCCCATTACAAGCCTTTTTTTATAGAAGCCTAGGAGCCATCACTCATTTATTAGTGTGGTGGAGGGGATGTGGATTGTACTCCAAATTTAGTCACAATGTACTCCCTTAAGTTGGGATATAAATTATTGGGTTGGGCTTCGCTAGCCTCTCACTAAGAGAGAAAAAGTGAGGCTTGTGTTATTAGGCCTCTAGCTATCTACAATGGAAAGAGAGGTGTCCCACATTGATCATGGGATATTATTTCTTGCAATTTTGACCTACGCTAAGTATGAACACTGATGAGCCTCCCAAAAGGCCATCTTTTCCATGTGATTACTTCCTTTTTCAACATTTTGTTTTCAGAAGCAGAAGACTTTTAAACTTATGGTTTTTATATATATTTTTATATGAAAGGACATAATTAAATAAAATGGATGGTGGAAACATAATGTATTTTGTTTAAAGCTAATGGATAGAAGTTGCAGGATTTAAAGAGATTGCATGTTGAATGAATAGTCCTTTTCCCTATGCTATGTTTGCGGGTAGTTTCCTTCCTGTAGCCGAATGTTGTGCAAGAATATTGAATGAAATCTCACACTTCTTTCTTAGTATTAAATGATAAAATATATTTATGCGTTGGAAGTTATGTATACTAACCATTTTGTAGGAGTCAAGTTTGGCACATTCAAGAATTCCAACATGGTGTTGAAAGAGTCAACGACAGTCGTTACCTCCAGAAGTGCCAGCATAAAATAGGGAATTAAGTAAGCGGTTAGAGATCGGCGTGTCGCAGAACTCTCGCGAAGGAACAAATCAATCCAGTTCCTTGGAAGACACCGCGCGCAGATCTAGAACCACAGCATGCTACATTCTGGGAAGAACTTAAAGACCTACTTTTGTTGTTCAAGATTTTTTTTATGTGCACGATGTATCCATTAGTGATCCTCATTAATGGAGTGATCCTAGATTTAGGTTGTAGTGTAGTTCCTCCTTAAATAAGTGGATTTTTGTAGTTCCACAGGAGAGTAGAGGAAGAAAAGAATTAATTGATGTAATTTCTGAACTAGAGTTTGATATTGTAGCACTATTTGTTTTCCAAGCATATTTCCTCTATGAATGAATAGAATGCAGAATTTGAGTTTCAGTCTCTTATCGTAATTGCATTTATATTCACTCATCCAAGGGGGCCCACTTGGTGAGTGAATTTTTTTATTAGATTAGAATGTATTTCTTTGCTCATTAAGTAGAAGATAGAAATCTGTTGTTCCTGCAGCCACTAGTAGCAGAACTGGTGTACTGTTCCTGCAGCATAGGCGAGCAGAGTAACCCCTGTTCGTAATTACTATTTTCTTAGCATAATTGCATTGAATTGAGATAGTGTAGATTCCTAAAGCATAATGTATTTCAATTCCATAGGTTTCGCCATGAGAATCAAGGAAGTTTGAAGCATATACTTTGCGAACACCATTCCAAGTTTATGTGCCTTGTCAATAACTAAATGAGACTAAATAATCTACTTAGCAGCCATTTAGGGTGTCCAATCCTGAAACAGCAGTCCAATGCTATGTGTTTCTAAGACAATTGTTTGGCCAAGCATTTTGGCGCCGCTGCCGGGGATGGTGTTAGTTCAAACAACTTTGGTGTTCATGATTCTAGTATTCATAGTTTAGGATTTAATTTTAAGCAAAGCATTTTATGCATAGAAGAAGAGATCCTCACGAAAGATTCCTTCCTCATCAATACCAGGCCAAACCATTTGATCTTTTTAATCCCGAGCCTGAAGAACCCCAAGTAGATAGTGAAGAAGAAGACCTGCTTGAAAATCCATTTGCAGACGCCTAAGGAGAAATTTCATCACCCTCATCCTCCGAAGAATTGCTACATCTAGAAGTCCTTTTTGATGAGCCTGAGTATCAAGATAACCCATTAGCTCTTATTGTATACCAGCCACCACCACAACAGCAACCAGGCCCTCCTCCAAGGATGGCTCAGCCTACCTTTCCCTTTCCAATTCCTCCTCAGTAGGGTAACCAAAACCTGAAGAACATTCCAGCCGCTGCATTGCCAAAATTTTATGGACTTATCACTGAAGATCCTAAGAATTTACTCTTTGAGTTTGATATCCTCTGCAGAAGCTATGACTACACAACTGATGCCCATAAGCTAAAGTTGTTTCCGTCAACTCTCAAGGAGGCCGCACTAAGATGGTTTATGAGCCTTGGAGCTAATGTCGTACCAAATTGGAATTCCATGAGCAATATGTTTCTTGCAAAATACAAAGAATACTGTAGAGGATGGGATTTAAAAGGAGATGACATCTTTAAGATGACGCAAAAAGAGGATGAAACCTTGGAAGACTATGTTTCCAGGTTTATGTATAACTTGCAGCGAAATTCTCAACACCAGTTAAATGAGGAATCGCAAAAGCATCTGTTCCTCAAAGGTGTCAATGAAGGAAGCATAGAAGCTTTGGACCTTATGGCTGGTGGCGACATCACCCAAAAAAATTGGGCGGAGATTAAGACCATATGTATGAATTACTCAAGGGCTACAGTAAAGAAAGAAAGAGGATTAAGGGACTTTCCTCAAAAGACAAATGGCTCTGGAGTGTCTAAGATAGAACTGTCCAATCTCCTGTCTGACTTCAAGCAGGATATTATCAATGACGTGGCTACTCAGCTGGATACCATGCAAGCCTGAAGGAAGAAAGAGGATGCAGACGCTATGCTGGCTGAATTCTGCTCCCATTGCAGGGAGAAGAAAAGAAATTGTAAGTGCAAAACTGTTGCATCTGTGGACACTACTTCAATGCCCACCGAGTTCAAGGCAATAGATGAGGAGAATGGAGAGGTCTTTTACGTGGCTCAAAGGTGACCATGGGCTCAGAGCCAAGGTATGCCTCAAGACCCCCTAAATCATTTTGGTTATAATAATAATAGTAATCAGTGGCAAAATCAAAACCCCCACAATTCTGTCCCTCAAGGAAAGAATTGGAATAATCATTGGTCAAACCAACAGCCATAGTATAACCAAAATTTCCAACAGCCACAGTATAACCAAAATTTTCAACCTCAGTTTAACTCAAACCAGTAGCAGTTTAACCCATATCAGCAGTAGTATAATTCATTTCAGCAGCCGCAGCAGAATAACCAATGGCAACCTCATGGTAACTAGCAACAACAACCTCAGTGGGGGCCCAATCAACCTACTCAACAACAAGCTATAATGCCTCCACCTCAGCAACAAGCTATTATGCCTCCGCCTCCTGTAGCCAATAATAGCCCTCAGAAACCACAACTGCCTGCTCAACCAAATTTGAATCCAAACAACAAGCAGCAAGCCTATTCACTGCAAGTGAATGATATCCACCTAAGATCATGGACTACATTGCCTACCCTAAGAGCACCCATAATAACTGATGTTTCTGATATTGAGGAAGCTTCTGACAATTGCAATACTGTTGTTCCCCCTATTGCACCACCTATTCCAGTTGAGAAAGAACCACCTTTTCCGTAAAGATTGGCCCAACCATCAGTATCCCCTAAAGAGAATACTATTGCAAAATACCTGATTGACCAACTGAAGCAAATGACTGCCCAAATACCATTATTGGATGCCCTCAAGGAAATTCCAATCTATAATAAAGCAATTAAAGAAGCCTGTATCAAGCACCCTGGTAGGAAGAAGAAAGATCCTGATATCGTCCATGTTCTTGGAAAACTCTCTACTCTAATGCTTAGTAAAACTTTAATGCCTAAATACTCTGATCCAGGAAGTCTGGTGGTTACTATTCACATTAATGGTATACAAATGCAGAATGTTTTGGTTGATTTAGGAGCCTCTATTAATGTTATGACTATGGATGTATTGTTAAGGCTTAGTATCATTGGGTTGAGGGAAACACCCACTATTCTCCAGTTAGTTGATAATTCAACTGTCAAACCAGATGGTATGTAGAGGATATTGTTGTCACACTTGATTCCTTAGAATACCCTTCAGATTTCATCATCCTGTCTCCAAAAGCCACACTAGGAGGGTATCCATTAATCTTAGGGAGGCCTTGGTTAGCCACAGTAGATGCTTGCATTGCATGTCGCTCAAGGAAAATGACCATATCTGATGGTATTAATACTAAGAAATTAACCCTGTATTCTCTAGCCAAACCTCAAGCTGAACTTGACCAAGTTGTCTAGTCGGATCTAGGAGACATCCCCCTTGAAGCCAATTCAGTACAGCAGCTTATGGTTATTGATAGAAATCCATTCATGGTCTCGCAAGAAGAGGATGACATACTTGTAGCAATTCTTACAAACCAGTATGGCTCTGAAGAACCCTCATGTCATGAACCTAACTGTTCTCTGCAAACAATATTGCCCCAGAAGTCTTCATCCAAATTTCCTGCAGCACCAGATTATCTCCATACCCTGTTACCCCATGAAATAAAGTTGCCTACCTTTGCAGAAGTTATTATGTTAGACAAAGTCAAAAGAGTGCAGATTGCCTTAAACAGGGAATTGAATGTCAATAAGGATCTCACTGAATCTCAGATGTCTAGTCTTAAGCATCTTTTGCAAAAGAATCAACAAGCTTTTTCAATGGGACTATACTGACATGAAAGGGATTGACCAAAAATTATGTACCCATAAGATTTATATCAGTCCAGAGTCCAGACCTATTATGCAACCTCAAAGAAGAATAAACCCTGCATTAAGAGATATAGTAAAGGCTGAATTGCAAAAACTTCTCCAAGCTGGCTTCATATATCCCATTTCTGACAGTCAGTGGGTCTCCCCTCTTGTAATTGTTCCCAAGAAAGGAGGCAAATGGCGAGTTTGTGTCGACTATAGGGAGCTTAATAAGGCAACCAAGAAGGATCACTTTCCATTGCCCTTTATTGACCAAGTACTGACAACCTTGCTGGAAAAAAGTATTTTTCATTCTTGGATGGTTTCAGTGGCTACAACCAGATCTAGATATCACCAGAAGACCAAGATAAGACAAAATTCACCTATCCAAGGGGAACATTTGCTTATTATGTCTTACCATTTGGGTTATGTAATGCACCTGCTACTTTCTAGAGGGCAGTGATAAGCATTTTTTCTAACATTGCTGCTAATTATGTTGAGATATATATGGATGATTTTACTGCACATGGAACTACATTCGAAGAGGCTTATGAAAATTTGGAAAAAGTTATTCAAAGATGTAGGACTACAATCTCTCACTTAATAGTGATAAATGTTACATGATGATGGAGGAGGGAGTTGTCTTAGGGCGCTACCTCTCATCCTTTGGAATCCAGGTTGATCCTGCAAAGATTGCAGTAATTGTCACACTCCCAACCCCAGCAAAGCATAAGGATGTCTGGAGTTTCCTTGGTCATGCCAGTTACTACAGGAGATTCATCCAGAACTTCAGTCAACTTGCCACTCCATTATGTAATCTATTGAAGAAAAAAGAAAAATTTGAATGGACAACAGAATGTGAGTCATCATTCCAGCAATTAAAGGATGTGTTGACTAAGACCCCTATTCTCAGAGGACCAAACTAGAACTTGCCATTTCATATCCATACAGACACATCTGACTATGCAATTGGAGCAGTGTTGGGTCAAAAAGAAGGAATAATTGAGCACGCCATTTATTACATCAACAAAAATTTGCAAGGTGCAGAACTAAATTATACTGTTACTGAGAAAGAACTCCTTGTCGTAATCTATGCTTTAAATAAATTCAGGCATTACATAATTGGCTATCAAGTATTTGTTAATACTGATCACTTAGCGATCAAATACTCGATGAATAAACCAGCCATTTCTAGTAGATTATCCTGGTGGTTCCTCCTCCTGCAGGAGTTTGATATAACTATCATTGACAAACCAGGAAAAGCAAATGTGGTTGCTGATTTTCTCTCTAGATTACAAGTTCCTGATGATACTGCAGCAATTGATGACAGCTTCCCAGACGAGCATCTATTTTCTCTTTCAACATACAATCCGTGGTATGCTGACATAGAAAACTACCTTGCTACAGGACGGGCACCACCCCATTTCTCACCCCGAGAACGAAGGCTATTGGCTGAGAAAAGTTTTAACTTTTCATGGATATCTGGATCTATGTTCTACACAGGTCCTAATCAAGTTACCCACAAATGTGTCCGTGAAGATGAGACCTATGACATCCTTTGGGCATGTCATGATGAGCCATGTGGTGGCCACTTTGCAAGCAAATGAACAGCATACAAGGTATTAACAATTGGTTATTATTGGCCTACATTACACAAAGATGCATCTAAGCATACCAGACACTGTGATCGATGCCAAAGGATGGGACATCCCACAAAGACTGATGAAATGCCCCTGCAGCCACAGGTGGTGGTAACACCATTTGACAAGTGGGGCATCGACTTTGTTGGCCCCATTGAGCCATCTTCACATGGTAAGTCTTATATCTTAGTATGCACTAATTACGCCACAAAATGGGTTGAAGAAAAATCAATGAGGCATGCAAGGGACCATAAAGTAGCAGAGTTTCTGTATGAATTTATTTTCACTTGGTTTGGAGTACCTTGAGAAATAGTAACAAACCAAGGGGCACAATTCACCTCTAACCTTATTGTTTAATTAATGAAAGAATACACAGTGAGGCATGACAAATCTTCACCATACCATCCTCAGGCTAATGGGCAGGCTGAGATCACAAACAAGGAGATAAAGGCCAATCTAACCAAAATAGTCGCCATCCATAAAAAGGATTGGGCTACTCGACTTCCTGAAGCCATCTGGGCTTACCGCACAACATGGAAAACTACTACTGGATTCACTCCCTTTGAGTTAGTCTATGGAAAATCTGCATCCATGCCTATCGATTTTCACCATAAAACTCTTAGGACAACATTGGACTTGGATATTAACCTCAGCAAAGCACAAGAAGACAGGCTCCTGCAGCTCAATGGATTAGATGAATACAAAAAATCTGCACTTCATAACACATAACTGATACAACAACAACGAAATAAATGGCATGACCGCTTTATAAAAGATAAAAAAAATTCCATTGGTGACTGGGCATTGCTCTATGATTCACAGTATCAGCATACTCCTAGGAAATTTCAAACCCGCTAGTTGGGACCCTATGAAATAGTTGCAGTATTTGATAATGGTGTCATTCAGCTCTCTACAATTGATCCTGTCATATTCAAACTCCTCGTAAATGGGCATCGCTTAAAGCTATATCACAAGCCTGCAAGTCGTGAGGACTTCCAGCAGTAATTCTAGCAGAGCTCAGATAGTATTCTTCCTGCAGCAGACGTATCTGGGTCTTCCACCCAGATATCTGCCAAGCTGTGATTTTATTCCAGATTTCATAATAAACACTTCACTTCGGTGATTTGCTTTCTCCGTAATAAAAATCCGCATCACCTTCTCTCTTCCACATGTCTGCACCGCAACATCACTCCATCAGTGCGTGTCGCCTAGCATTACACTCTTCCTGCAGCACATCAGGTTAGTAACGCATACTTTTGCACATAAATTATTTTATTTATTTATTATTTTGAAATGAGTGTATTTTTGTTTTTCTATTCTTGCACACACCGGCCTGGTGGGACCCATGCCTTATACTTAGTTGGGGGGAGGGGTTAGTTATTTCACTCATGTCTATTTTAATACTTCCAAATTAATTTTAGCAAGTGAAAAGGCAAAAACATTATTTCTCCTTGTCTTTTCATGGTGACCACCGTTATGTGAGAGCTTAGCTGTCACTCAGTGATCAAAGCAATCATGAATTAACAATTGATTTGAAAGAAAATTAAAGATGATTTGAAAGCAAATTAAAGAAAGGATCACCTAATAACGAAAATTTTGTGATGTGTTTCGGTGGTGAACCTTAACACGCGTGAATTCATTTATGAAAATCATTTGAAGTAATGCTTTCTTGCTTAAAATTAATTACTATCCTGTACTTCAGTTGTTCTCGGAATGCAAAAACAAAAACATCTTATGTCCGAAGAAAAGCCAGGCATTTTTCAAAATTTTCTGTAGCAACTAAGCATATCCTGCAGAGCTATTTTCTCTATCATTTGCAATGGGCGGAGACCTTCAGAGGCACGAGCCAACGGATCATCAGGTGTTACTTCGGGACTTGGCTACCTATGAGTTGTTTCGACAACGAGGATGGTTGGACTATTGCTTAAGCCTTAATGGCTTCGATGATGAAATTGCTTTTCAATTTCTGAATTCTTTGAACAACGGGTTTGCAGTAGTGAAAGGTTTGAGGGTTGAATTTTCAGAAGATATAGTGGCAGAGGTTACAAAGTTGCCACAAGAAGGGGAAAAGTGGTCAAAAGACATTGATTTGCATTCGGCTAGGGCACAATTTACCCTGCATAGTGACCCACAGTTGGAGGTTGACAAGAAGCAGGGCACTGCAAGAATTTTGTTACCTGGGGAGTTGTTGCAGCTGGCCACATTTATAATTTCTTACTTTACCTGTGAGGGACACTACAAGTACCTGCACGGACTTCACTTCAAAATTTTGAGCGCCCTTCGCCATGAAAATAGGCCAGTTGACTTACCTAGCTTTCTTTTTAATATTTTAAAAAAATAGGCATCTCTTGTTCAGTCAGGGAAAGCACATTTCATTTCCCACCACTGTTTAATTAAGTTAATTGAAGAAAGGGAGTTAATTAAATAGTCAATTGGGACCTGGGAGGAATTCTTGGTTATAGAAGATTTGGCACCTAGGGTGGTTGGTCCGAGAGGCCAGGGTGTAGGTAGTAGGGTTAATAGGGCAACAGGGGTTCGTAAGGTAATCCATAAAATAGAACCCGTTCCTGAAGCATCCTCTTCTAGACCTACCTTAACTAGGAAAAGAGCCTGTAATGACAACACTCCTGTTTCTGATGATAAGGAAAGAAAAACTAGAAAAGCTGCTGCCTCCCCTGACACTTCAATGTCTGAAGAAACTAGGTCTACTGTTATAAAATGAAAATATAAAACCCTAAATACAGAGGAAATGACTCCAGAACAGTAGCTAGCTAATAATGACAATAGAAATCAAATGTCTGAGGAACCCTTGCCTTCTTCCAAGGAAGCAACACCAAAAGAGCCTCCTGTAGCCATTACAGGGGCGGTGTCCTCCACCAAAAAGAAATGCAAGGAACCTATGAGCTCTTCTCAGACCCCTGTGAGGAAAAGTCCTTGACTTTTTGCTAGTACTAGTAAAGCAAGCGAAACCCTTGATTCAACTATAAATGTCGAATCCTCTGAGTCTGCAGAAAAGTCCTCTTCAAAGGCAAAAGCTTCAAATAGAGTAGATGGTGATACCCTAGCCCACATTATGGATGAGAAAGTTCAAACTGATCCGCAAGTTGAATTCATCCTTGTGGAAAGTGATAGGGATTCTATAGAAATAGAGGGATTTTGCAATAATTCTGGTCAAGATTCTGATGACAGTTTAGAGAATCTTCCTCCTGATGATTTTCCTGCAGTGAATAAGGATATTATAGAAGAATTATTTGAGCAGCTGAGCAAAGAGGGATTGGATACATTAGCTAAGGTAGCCGAATCATCCCAAGTGAATGATTCGATCAAAACCCTTGTCACTTGTGACAAGGGGAAAGGAACTACTTTCACTAAAGTAGAGAAAGTAAGAACCCCTCAAGCTACATCTGAGTGGATTAATGTTCTTCAGCAAGGGCCCATGCCACCTTCAGATTTTTCCACACCATTGGCAGCAGGATTAAGTTTGTACTGAAATATAACTTGGGAAAAATCACAATGGGAACTGGAGACAGGGAAATTAAAGAGGATAATTAAGGAGTAGGCTTGTCAGCTTGAGCAGAAAACAAATAGAATTGCAGTACTAGAAAGGAGGATTGAGTATATTACAGAGTTGATTCCTGCAGCAATGGCATGTAGGCCACCTTCTCTAGTTTATGGATTGTTCCTTAAGGAACAATTTGTTAATTTTCATATGACAAGGATCGTTGAGGGATTAAATCCTTCCATTGCCACCCCTCATGAATTCTATGACAATTTTCGATCAGCACCTATGCCCATTAAGAATCTGTTATGCGAGTTATATCTGCACAATCTGGCTGTGCCTGACAATAGGGAATGGAATTCACTCCTTTATGTAGGATATGTGTAGTTGAGGGTAGTTATGTCCTGGGTTCAAAATGAGATCAGCAGAGAGCACCAAGCTCTCCCATATCAAAGCAGTGAGGTTGACACACCCCTTATGCTAAGGCCTAAAGTTCAAAGCTCTAGGCGGACATTCCTTGACTGGATTTCAATCACACTGAATCCTAGTGGGGCTCACAAGGTTCTTCCATTCAGAGAATAGGGGTATGTAGATTGCGAACAACATTCTTCACAAGATGTTGAGACTGCAATTTAAGCTTGTAAGCAACGGTGGATGAGGATGCCCCACAACTTAAAAATCAGGGAGCCCCATTCTCCACAAAATTTAACCCTTTCTACTTGCCGTGTTCCATGGTATATAATGTTGACCCACACACAGCTACATTATTGGATGCCCTTATGGTTTCAACCTCCAATCCTCCTGCAGCCACTGTTGGCAGTTAATGAGAATGCAGAAGAGCATGATATGGTTAAGGAAAGACAGAGGTGTGACAAACTTCAGAAAAGTCATGGATACTTTAATCATGTTGTGGATGAGCCAGGGGAGAAAACCGCCAGTGACCTGAGGCTTAGAGCCAGGATCCTAAACTTCATGATTGTTGGGGACCAACAATAGTGCAGTTGGGGGGAATGATGAGCCTCCCAAAAGGCCATCTTTTCCATGTGATTACTTCCTTTTTCAGCATTTTGTTTTCTGAAGCAGAAGACTTTTAAACTTATGGTTTTTATATATATTTTTATATGAAAGGACATAAGTAGATAAAATGGATGGTGGAAACATAATGTATTTTGTTTAAAGCTAATGGATAGAAGTTGCAGGATTTAAAGAGATTGCATGTTGAATGAATAGTCCTTTTCCCTATGCTATGTTTGCGGGTAGTTTCCTTCCTGTAGCCGAATGATGTGCAAGAATATTGAATGAAATCTCACACTTCTTTCTTAGTATTAAATGATAAAATATATTTATGCGTTGGAAGTTATGTATACTAACCATTTTGTAGGAGTCAAGTTTGGCACATTCAATAATTCCAGCATGGTGTTGAAAGAGTCAACGACAGCCGTTACCTCCAGAAGCGCCAGCATAAAATAGGGAATTAAGTAAGCGGTTAGAGATCGGCGTGTCGCAGAACTCTCACAGAGGAACAAGTCAATCCAGTTCCTGAGAAGACACCGCACGCAGATCTAGAACCACTGCATGCTACATTCTGGGAAGAACTTGAAGACCTACTTTTTCTGTTCAATATTTCTATTATGTGCATGATGTATCCATTAGTGATCCTCATTAATGGAGTGATCCTAGATTTAGGTTGTAGTGTATTTCCTCCTTAAATAAGTGGATTTTTGTAGTTCCACAGGAGAGTAGAGGAAGAAAAGAATTAATTGATGTAATTTCTGAACTAGAGTTTGATATTGTAGCACTATTTGTTTTCCAAGCATATTTCCTC
>MU226072.1:2916132-2930108 GCA_018584345.1 Thuja plicata
TGTGTGCATGTGCATGTGTGTGTGCGTGTGTGTGTGCGTGTGCATGTGGGTGTGTGTGTGTGTGTGTGCGTGTGCGTGTGTATGTGGGTGTGGGTGTGTGTGTGTGTTAATAATAGTGAAATCAAAATTATATATTAATTATGTTATTGTGTGCTATAAAATGTGAGTAAATAAAATATTAAATTAATCTAAGCTACACAACTAAATGCAAACACTCAAGATTAGATGTTAAAAGAAAGAAAATAATAGAAATGCAATCTCCAAGCCTCCTTTGTTGAGGATATGTCCTTTGGTTTGGTAGTTTGGTATGTACGCTCACAAGATAAGCCTTCAAGAGTACCCAATGAGCTCCATGATTATGCAAATATGATGATGATGAATGAAAAAGGTGGTGAAAAGCATGGATTTGATGTACTAGAAGATAGTGAAATTATGCTAAGGTGAGTGAAAACTAAGCTAAATGGATGTAATTAAGAAAGCTAAATGATTAAAATGAGTTATGAATTCTAAAGATAAAATGACATTATGATGTTAACAAGCATGAGAGTGGATGAATTGTGAAGGAAAATAGGGGGATTAAATAGGAATTGGATGCAAAGTGAAGGGCCTCTAAAATGCAACACTTGTCATCATAAATGACTGTGTGTGGTAAAATGTGTATTCAATATATGCAACCAAACACTTCAATAAACCATTACATCAAAAGGGGTTAACACCAAAACAAAGAACAAATATTGCATAGAAACCCTTGAAATCAGCTTATTGCTTCCTAGTTGAAGCAAGTGTGATTCTTATGAGTTGCCCATAAGATTGGACATGGAGAATCAGTGACTTGACTACTCCAAAATGCAATATTTAATGCAAGAAGGAGCAAGATGCATGAACTTGCATATTTTGCTCTTGAAAGCTTTGAAAATGGAATGCATGAACTAGCAAGCTAAATGCATGATAACCATAAAGAATGAATCTAAATGCAAGTAAGAAGTATCAATGAAATGAGCAATACATCTACCATTAATCTATGAAAGGAAGCTAAGATTCCATTAAACTAAGAAATGAAACTAGAAATGCAAATATGCCACAAAACTACTATGAAAGCAAGAGCTATGAATGCACAGTAAAAAACCTAGAATCAAAATAGCATTATAACTCTACTCCAAATCTTCTTGTTATGATGAACAAAGGGAGCTAACCCTTTTATAAGAGATTCCAAGAAATGAGCGGTTGAGATCAAGGGGCAAAAGAGAATGATCAATGGTGGAGATGCAACTTCCCTCAATCCATGTGAGATGATAAAGTGATTTTGATTGGTCAACTTTGTGGAGAATAAGACAAAATTGGTATTTTCCTTTTTTATTTGTTTTATTTTGATTTTCATGTGCTCACAAAAGAGAACTTAGGACTTTTTATTTATCCCAATGTTTCATTCTTTTTTTTAGATTTAGGCTTTGATGATTGATGATTTGATTCAATAAGTCAAGATTTAGAATTATGCAAGCAAATTTGATTAAGTGCTCTCATAATTAGAGTCTAGTAATAATGTCTTAGATTTTAGAATTTATTAAGACCAATTAATCAGATATAGGGGCTATAGGTATGCTAGACCAATTTTAGGTGATTACATTTGCCCCTCTTTGACTAATATATGATCGATCTGGGAACACATTGAGTCAAAGAACATGTGAAGCTTGTTTAGATCTAGAAATAGCTTGGTGTGAAGTGATGAACTATCCCATAGATCAAAACGAATTCCAAACTTGATTGAACAAAGATCAATTGAAATTTGAAGATATCAGCCCCGAACTTGATTGAACAAAGACTGATAAAGAGGTCATCTCTGGACTTAACTGAGCAAATACTAACAAGGAGATATGAAGATATCATCTTTGGGCTTGATTGAGTGAAGACTAATAAAATAATTCAAGCAATCAGCTTGATGTGAAGTGATGAAACTGAATGTCCTCCCTCCAAGTAGATTTCTTGATTTTGGATTAGGTTTGAATGATGAATCAACCTGATGTGGTGCTAAGAGAATGATTTGCATCCAATTGATTGATTGGGATAATTGACTTGATATGAGTCCTGATGAAGCCAGTTACCAGATTGAGAGGAGTTATCAGATTGATATGGTGCGGTGAACCTGATATGCCCCTAGAGATTCAAATTTGATGCACAGTGATGAGAATCACTTGATTGGTTCTTGATTTAAGTTAGGGCCTGATGCCCCTAGAGATTTAACTTGTTGATGTGAATCAAATTGTTGATGTAGTGGTCCTGCCCCCTCGGGAACAAAATTGAAAGGAGGGGAGGCACAAGCCTAATAGATTGAAAAGTATTGAGAAATTTGATATGCAAGCCTGTTTGAGGTCTGGTTGACCAAGTTTGACCAGAATTGACTTATGTTGACTTTTGGATTGAAGAGGGAAATGCGAGAAAATTGATCAAGAGGGATCTTAGATTAAAATCCTATAAGAAAAGCGTCAGCAATCAATTACATTTGTGAAAAAAGGTTAATGTGATTTTTTGAGTATCAAAAGGTCATCGGATTTTGATTTTGGTCTCGAAAATGGATTCAGAGCGGTCCAATTAGCTAGGGGTGCAATTTTCACGTCCATCGGAGTACTTTGAGAATTAGATCAAAATCTTTATATAAGGCCCGAAGGGGTCATTTTCAAATCATTTTCACTGTCCACATTTGAGTTTCGAGAAGCTTCTTTGAGAAAAAATCATGGTCCCAGTAGAAAAACATCAATTTAAGTGCATGCAGAGCTACGGACGGTTGCAGGACTACCCGCCTCCAGTGAGTAACTGATAAACTTCACCTTTGCATTCAAATTTTCAAGTTTTTCATATATTTTTGCATGTTTTTGAGTGATTTAGGTCGTAGGATCCCGGTTTGTTGTATGAGTCGGTGAAAGGGCTCGTATGACAAACTAGAAAATTGTCTTTTTTCATTTGAGGCCATTAGATTTGTCGCACAAGGACCACCCACCTATCGTATGAGTACCTTCATATAGGCCCATTTTGTCGCATGGTCTTATTAGATTTGTCATTTCAGCTTAGTTTGTCGTATCATGTGTAATCCTAGCTCGTACGAGCCTTGGTATCAATGCCCCTTTATTGTGCTTTGTCCTTTGAGAGGCAGTTGCACTTTTTGAAGATTTCTCTTGTTGATTGCGTGTTGTTATGATTCTGTAGCCTGTTTAGTAGCTTGTCTGATCATTGCGTGCTGAATGTAGCTTATTTTAACTTGGTTATTGATGCATTTTCACTGTTGTCTTCTTGCAGACGCAATTACCAAATATTCAATTTTGTTCCACCTATCCTCCTACCATGCGCTTAGTGAGGCACCTGTTCGATGATTAGAGAGGTCATCTGAGAGATTTTGGTTTTTGATGGTTGACCCAGATGCCTGACATCTGGGTGAACCATGGACTATTTACAGCATTGGTAGAGAGATTCCACAATGAGCACAATACTGTTCACTTGAGGACTAGGGAGATGACCATCACTCTTGAGGATATATGCAGGATTCTTCAGATTCTATTTTCTAGAGAGAAAATAGAGTACGACGTAGCGCCACAACTGGGGACACATGCAATTATTTGGGTGTTTCACGGTCACACCATCTTAGAGAGGACCATATCCTGGGATGAAATGTTGAGCCAGTATGGTACCGATTATCCACTTGAGTGTGTCATAGAAGGATTCATAGGTTGCTTCTTGATGGCAGATAGGAGCTAACAGGGGTTCCGTTGTGGATGGGGTAGGGTGCTAGAGAGATTGGTGACCCATCCAGGGTGGTTGGGTTGGGGCCAGCGCCTACTTGCACATATGTATCATGAGATGCATGTGGTTACCTACAGAGGAACTCGGGGGATGGAAACAGGGGTAATTGTCTTACAGATATCGGACTTGGAAGCACCTTCCCATATGCAGGCCAATGACAGAGGATCCACAATAGAGTGGAAAACCTTACATTTATAGGTACGTAGGTTTATTGACGTAGCCCCACTTGGGGAAGATGGACTATTGGAGGTGTTATTTGGATGACCTCAGCTTGGTGGTCTAGAGACCATAAATATGTATAGAGGCCTGGACTGACTGGAGAGATCAGCGAAGAGAGTTCTTTGTTTCATGTCCATTGCTTGGGAGGACTTCTAGTGTGATTGAGCAGTTCATAGTAGGTAGAGTACTATGACAGTATTGTCATCCACAAAGCATACCTTAGGAGTCCACAACCTATTCTTGATTTGTCAATGAGGAGCGTCGAGGGTGGTCTGCAAGACTTCTCTAGCTCTTTGTACATAGGAGCTGGTAGGATTACACAGGTTGACCTAGGATTACCTGGAGGATATAGAAGATGCAAGGTTCACACCCTAGTACAAAGATTGTTTCGCTTGGCATCCCTTCCTGAGATTTACATATCCGACAGAGAGAGCACCATGGATTGAGGAGGGAGATGCACCTGAGAGGGAAGGTGGACAGAGGGGTCCAGAAAGAGTACCATAGATGGGTCTAGCTCCTTCTAGAGAAAGTGGTACCTCAGGTTCCAGAGTTGGTCAACAATGACAGCACAAAGAGGGAGGCACCCTCAGTTTAGTTGGAGTTGAGATACCCATGGCACAGACTGACAAGGAGATGAGAGACGCCCAGCCAGATCTAGGTTTAGATGAGGTACTTAGATAGGTATGTCAGCATTGAGAGGCACATAAGGTTGAGGAGGAGGGATTCCCTAGACAAAATACACCTCAGGATATGATCAAGACATTGAGGGGGCAAGTTTGAGCATTATACACCCAAATTTCACTAGTACAGTCCCAAATCGCAGAGTGAGATCGAGAAATTGTGGGTCATTATGAGAGATTCCAAGGGCTGTAGAGTCAGGTGATATATCAAAATAGTAGGGTAGCCTACTATGTAGCAGCATAAAGTGCAGCAGTTCCTGTGGCACAATAGGTGCCACCATATTCCTAGTACTTGGTACGATTCAAGGGAGTAGGCCCTCTAACTAGAGAAGATGCTCCTCCACCTCCACCCCATGATGGTAGCGAGGGAGGAAGCGATACCTGAGTATCCCCTTCTTGTCTTATCCTTTTTTGATATTTTGAGATCCACTTGATTGTACTATGATTCATCTACATTGAGGATTCCCATTTTTGCTCGAGATTATATCACACCTTTTGTATACATCAAGGTTTTTGCTCCATGTGTTGTCTTTCATTGCTTCATCTGTTACTGATGTATCTGTTATTCTTTGAATATCATTATTCCTGAATAGTTTAGAATCTTGGAACATGTATGCTGATAGTATCTTCTCTTCATAGATGATATAATTGGTCCATGTTGTTATATTCACTTTGATGAATATGTATCTTTTTTAGTTGCTATTGATTGTTTGTGCATAGATAGATAACCTTAAAGAGATGAAATGCAGTTGATCACTTTAGTAAAAGGATTCGAGGAAGTGATGGTTAAAGAGATAGCTCAGTTTTGAAATTCTTTTGTTGAGTGATTTGTTATAATTTTATTATGCAAGCCTAGGAATGAAGTACACCCTACGACACCTAGTAGTCAAGTCACTAATTCTGGTAGTCCTTATTTTTATCATCGGGCGGTTGGGACATCAGAGCCAATACAACCCTTACTAGTGTGAGCGTGACCATAAGACTAGGAACATGACTCATATCGGATAAAATATGGGGGACAACGTAAGCATCTAGGTATAAGAACCAGGATGACCTAAACATTGTCTCGAGTTGTTATCACAAGGAGACACCAATACTGAGGCATTCAGAGCCAAGATAACCATGAGTGTGTCCTTACATAAACACGTAGAATAACAGACAAGGAGATAGTCCCAACCTTACTTTAGCACACAAGGAAGTAGGATCGAGGGATGTGAGGCTTATCCACCTGAACATGGAAGTTCTTAGCACGTAAACCCTATTTTCTTTATGCAAGGATCATTAGGACCACACCAACAAGTAGAAATCAAAGAAAATAGTATGAAGTCATTGATAACAAACAACATCCAAGAAAAATATCATTAACCATTCAGTCTGTGTAATTTGATGATGTGGGTGTTGAGAAACACCGATGTGTTGGTTTGTTGTTATTGTGCTAAGTTTTAAGTGTTTTGTCTGATATGTGTTGAAAAAATAGGTTTGTCCAAAAGAGAGTGTTGAGAAAAAAATTTGGTTAAGGTGTTGAAAAACACCAGCGTGTCAGTGGAAAACTATCCAGGTGGCTACAAGACCACGATAAAAAATGAGGAGCAGGACAATTGACAAGGTACGTAGATGTAGGAACCAGGATGTGGCCCTAAGACTCAAGAAGTCGATTGGTTCCAACCTTAAGATTTCAACTTTACTACTTGCACAAGATCAAAATAGTCAAATGACGTGTTGATAGATGGAGTGCTAGTTACAAGTGATGCATTTTTTCTAGGTTTTCAACACTCGGTAAAATTTCTATATTTGCTACCAAGGTGCCTGTTTCCAGGTTTTCACCAAGGCACTTTTTATTTTATTTTTTTGTATTTTTTATTTTTTTATTTTTTTTTTGTTGATCCATAAAGGCGCCTATTTTCCATGTTTTCACTAGGATGATCATTTTTCAGGACTTTTTCCAATTTTTTTTTACTTTTTTAGCTTTTTACTTTTTTTTTTGGTATTTTTCACGATCATATATGTATGTACATGTTGCTGACCAACAAGAATGCTCAAGTGTAGAACTTATTCAAGTGAAGAGCATTGATGGGGTCAATGAAAGTTTCACCTTCTAGAGTTGACACTTGATAAGATCTAGAACCAAATGTTATAGTGATCACAAAGGGGCCCATCCAGTTGGGTTCAAACTTTCCCTTTTTCTTACGATGTTGTTGATTCTTTAGATTCTCTTGAGGATAAGGTCACTAACCTGAAATTCTCTGTGCCTGACTTTCTTATTGTAACCTCAAGAAATTATTTTCTGGTAGACCCTTAGATGGTCAAATGTTGCTCTTCTATTTTCATCAAGTAATTCAAGCTCCTAGATTCTAGAAATCTGATAGTCTTCATCAGTAATGAATCCATGCAAATTGACTCAGAGCGATGGTATTTCTACTTCAATGGGAAATACAGCTTCAGCGCCATATACCAAGGAAAATGGTGTTGCCCTGTAGGTGTACAGATACTGGTTCGATAAGCCCATAACCCTAGATTGAGTTGAAGATGCTAGTCTTTTCTTGACTTATTGACTTTTTTTTGCAGGATTTTCAATATATTCTTATTAGAGGCCTTTGCCTATCTATTTCCTTGAGGGTAGTAAATAGAAGAACAATGTTGTGTAATTTTGAAATTTTCACATAAGTCATCCATATCCCTGTTTTTAAACTATCCTTCATTGTCTGTGATGATAGAGGAGGGTATCCCATACCTGCAGATGATATAGTTCAGGATCAACATGGATACTTGCTTTCTAATTGCCTTAATGAGAGGAACTGCTTCAACCCACTTTGTAAAGTATTCAGTAGCAGTTATAATGAACTTGTGTCCTCCAGAGGAAGAGGGATATATTTTCCCTATTAGGTTGAAGGCCCATTGTTGGAATGGACAGTGGGTGATAAATGGTAATAGCTCTTATGCAGGAGCATGAATCAGGTTACCATGGGTCTAACACTTCTTGAAAGTTTTATAAATTTGGATAGCATCTTTCTCCAGGGAAGGCCAATAGTATCCTACTCGCAGGAGTTTCTTAGCTAACGAGAGGCCATTCGAGTGAGACCCATAGATACCTTCATGGACTTCCTTAAGTGCATGTTCAGATTCATTACATTCTAGACAACTAAGGAGAGTACCGTCAAGACCTCTTCTATACAAGTTGTTAGCCATGATCAAGTAACACGATGCATTCCTTCTGAGTTTTTTTTCTCATTTTTGGATAGGTCAGTGTTGGTGCTATTTCAAGTTTAAGTTGTGCCCTGTAATTTTCCTAGGATCTCCTGTCATTGATAGTGTCAAAGGCTTTGAAATTGAGATTGAAATTGTTCTTATGCCTAAAGTTTGCTCAAACCCTTAACCTAGTTGAAAATGGTGGAAAATGACTAAAAAACCCTAACTGCCTTGGCCGATTCGATTTTCATGTTACTTTTTCGGTCACTTAAGTCTCCTCAAGTCATGTGTCCATTCTAAATGGGTTACTTTTGCAAAAAGATTGTGATTCCTAACCACTCTAATAATTCCTAAGTCGCACCATGAAAAGTCCCTTTTTACGTCATCACCTTATATATCGAGCAAGTTAGCTTTGATCGAACGGTCGGCTTAATGGCTTAATCAAAAGATGCACGACATCTATCAGGCAAGCGATTAAGCGATGGTGATGCATGTCCTTGGTGGGGCCGAATAAGTCATGAAAGTCTTCAGTTAAACAGTTGGCAAATGTGAAAAGATCAGACGGCCCGCTTAATGGCTTAATCAAAAAGTGCTCGACATCTATCAAGCAAGCGATTAAGCGGTGGTGACGCATGTCCTTGGTGGACCTATACATTCAGAGGTGGCAAGAGCTTAAACCACGAGCAAATTTTTTTAAATCTCATGTCTTGCTTAATGGCTTAATCAAAAATTGCACGATATCCAATGAGTAAGCAATTAAGCGGTGGTGACGCGTGTCCTTGGTGGGGCCAAACAGTTGTAAAGGCACTCTATTAAATAGTGGGCAAGTTTGGAAAGATCGAACGGCCCGCTTAATCGCTTAAAGGAAAGGTGCACGATATCTAATGGGCAAGTGATTAAGTTGTGGTGACACGTGTCCAGGAAGGAGTGTGGGTCCAGTCGCAGACAAGTGTAAAAGGTGTTAAACCCTGAAAAGATCTGATGGTCAACTTAATGGCTTATACCCAAGATGCACGACATCTATTGAGTAAGCCATTAAGCAGTGATGACATCTAGAAATTGGTGGGCCCAGGCATTCAAAGTTGGTGAAAGTTTAAACTTCAGTTAAGTTGTCTCATATCTAACGGCTCGCTTAATTGCTTAAAGAGAAACCGCTCGACATCTAGTGAGTAAGCGATTAAGTGGTGGTGACACGTGTCCTCAGTCGATAGTTGTTTTTGGGAAAATAAGACAACCGTCAGATGCAAAGAATGATGTCCAGAATCAACGGCTCAAACTCAAAGTTGATAAAATAAGTTGCAGAGAGTTGTTATGCTGCGAAATTGAAACCTGTGAATTAATTGCAGAACGTGTGGCAACTCTAGTCGAATTCAATTCGAAAGATTGATTTGATTGAGGCCATAAAATTGATTAAGTTGAATACAGTCTCAATGATTCACCAAAACCATTTGAGCAAAGATGAAATTGCAAAGAAAACCGGCTTCACGCGACTTCTATGCAGAACGGGTAAGCTTACTGCTTCACTAGCTTTCAAATTGAGGTGGAATTTGCAGTTCATAAAGGTTTTAGTGCTTTGTTTCAGAATCTGAATCTAGTATTAAGAGAAAAAACCTTAGAATGGCCCCTAGGGTTGTAGTTTCTTGAGAGGTTGATTACCAGAAGAGAAATGTTAGGGAAGATTTGTTGCAATAATTACCACTATCCTTAGGGGATGCCACGCAAATTAAAAGGGTAGTTCCATCACATCCCCATTTCAAAATTGGAGAGGGGTTATATGATTCCGGTAGATGGGCGAAAGATTCCTATACCAATTTTGATGGCCTCACTTTGTTTAGAACGGCCTATAGCCAGAGGAATGCCCCTACCCCAGACTGTAATATTTGGGAATTACACATGGGAAAGCTGATAGCACCTAGTGTGTTCATGGACACTGATTTTTTCACCTTGATTGCAAACACTTATGATAAGGTGGCTAGGGTTGTTAGGGACACCCAGGGAAATATACTATTGACTATATCAGCTAATGAAATCAGAAGGATTTTCAATCTGACTGACATCTCTCAACATATGGATGATAATGATCTTGAGTACTTTAAAGAAGTATACCAGAACCAAAGAGATTATTACAGGGGAGAAGTAGTGAAGGGATATGTCAACAAAATAGGGAACTTGGTTGTGGTAGGGCCTAGAACCTCAGAACCCTTCAAGTTGGATCTTTTCAATGGCAAGGCCAGAAAAATGTACAGTGCTCTGTGCAATGTTTTGGGGATAGATGAAGAGGTGGCAATGCCTATCCATATAATGTTGATGGTTGTTCAAATTTTGCATCCCCATTTGTCAGTAGTATTTGATTATGCATCTTATATTGCTCAGGAAATGCATGAGGGTTTATCAAGAATTCAAGATGGCAACATACAAAAACCAATGGGTTGGTATTCCCTCATGATGCATATGTTCTTATTCAACAATGCAGATTTCTTTGAGGAAGAAATGGAACTAGAAAAATTCCAAGATGGTAAAGAATTGTCAGTTTAGATGTGGAGTGCAAATTTATCTTGGGACAGGAAGAATGCTAGCTATGTGTACTTTGATAAGGTTTTTGCAACTAGACTCAAGTCACTACTATGTAACCAGAATGCTAGGGTTCACAATGAAATGATGAGGCTTTTAAGGCCTATGGAGTATGCCCTGGAGTTAAAAATTGCTCACAATTGGGGAGATTTAATTTTGTACCTTTTTTCCATAGTAATTAGGGTTTATGGTTTCAGAGGTACTCCTTATGTGCTACCCTACAGAGTCCCACTCAAGATTGGAATAGCAGAAATTATAAGGCAATTAAGTGGGCTATAGGAAGAAGCCCTGACCGGAAAGATGAAGGGAAATATCTTTCCTACCCTCACCAGAGCCCATCACTTCATCATAACCAAAGGTGGGTGGACTCATTTTGATAAGTATTTTGAGCCCTATCATTTAGCCACTTATGTGTCTAGATGTGCAGATAATGAGGATTTTATTATGGGTATGTTCAGGAAGAGGACTAATTGTGTGATGTTAAAACATCAATTCAATTATCTAGAGGATATCATCAGAAATATTTTTGACCTTGATGTTCAGGAAATTAAGAAAGAGAAATGGATGGCATACAAGAAGTCTTTGGACTTTGTTCAAAATTTTGATAAGACTTATGATCCTTTAAAGGATTTTTTCCCATGGTCTTACAAAATTGATTCCCTAATGAATCTTTTTGAGGGAATTATGCAAACCCTAAATGAGAAGAGACAGAGAGCAGTTGAAAATGATCCAGAAAGGGCTCTTGCTGTCTTGAATAGATTTCCATAGAGCAGAGTAGTTCCACCAGGGAATTATGTAGTATATAAGAGAAGAGGATACACTACTATTGCTCCCAAAGTTGACCAGCCTCTCCAACATAAGGGAAAGAGACCAACAGATATCAGTGGTCAAGAGGTTCCCTCTCCCAAGAGGCAAAGGGTGGAAACCAAAGAACAGGAGATTGAATTGTACTCTCCTTTCCAATCCCCTATGCAGTATGATGATCAGGCCATTGTTGAACAATTGGTCAAATTAAGGAATGTTGGTTAAGTAGTTGTTAGTTGTTACTACTCAAGAGCTACAAGAAGGGATGTCAGAGGCACCTAGACATACAGCTATTGACCTCATAGTGGCAGAATTTGCTGGTAAGGAGTTAGATCCTGTAACCAAACAGGCCAGTGATGAATTCTTGTCTGATGACAATTTCATCAAAACTAGGGCTTTCATTCAATTTCTATGGAGGTGCCATATTGATGAATACCATCATAAGTGCCAAAAGATTCTAGAAGCTCAACCTAATTCTACTAAGGAGGATGTAGAAAAGGAAGTTAAGAAAGAAATGATATCAAAGTTTGATAAGATTACCCCTGAAGAGGGCAGACAAATGGTTAAGAGGCAGGGAGTCCTCATATTGCCACAATGGGATCTGGCAGATGCAGTGGTCTTTGATGTTGTAAGAAAGTAAGCCAAACCTATGACCACTATTGGGACATCAATTGGTGCCCAGTCTAGTGAAGATCATGCAACTCTGGCCATCTGGTCATTAAATAAAAAGGACAAGAGGAGAATGAAGGAAGATGATGAGGTGGAAGACACAGGCAGTCTAATTGTAAAGAGGGTTGCTGATACCTCAGGAACTAAAGCTGCAAATCTTGTGGTTCAAATAGCTAACTTAAGCATGAAGGTAGCTGAGAGAGAAAAGGAAGCCTATGCCAGTTTAAATGAGAGATATGATTTTGTACTCAAAGCTTATAACAAGGAAAAGGTCAAATCCTTAATGAAAGATAACAGGATAGCAGAGTTTGAGGGTAAACAAAAAGTCCAATTTGTGCCCCAAGGGGTAATTTCATAGGAACCTCATCAGCCCTCCTTCTCTAGTCCATTTGTAACATATCCCCCATCCCCTACACCTTTAAGTCCTACTACCCAAGAATCCATTGATGCTAAAAGAGCAGAATTAGAGGCTGAGAAGAACGGGTTGATCAGTGAGCGGTCAAGGATGGAAGAAGAAGGTAAAAGGGATCTTAAAGATTCCCCTAAATACAAAGAGGCTGAGGAATTGGTAAAACAAAAATGTTCAGATCAGATATTTTCCAACCTCAAAAGGTGTGCCAGTGAGGTTAACCTTTCTAACCTTTATTTACTGGGAAAGAAAATTGCAAGCATCACCGACAAATATGAGAATGAAATGAAGTAGTGGGATCTAATGGTGAATAATTGGAAAGGGAAGGCAGCCCATGTCAAATCCTTTTACTCTCTTTCAAAGGAGTAGAATAATGTTGACATCACCCTGACCAGTACCCATAAATGTCTCAAGCTGATGGTTAATTTAGGCATCAAGAAGAGCATGGTCATAAAGAGGGTCACAATTTTGAAAGATGAGTTCTCCAGGGAGAGGTATGATATGTATCCCAATATGTTCAAAGAAGATGGTAACATAAAGAGTGAATCCTTATGGCTAAGGAAATTAAATGAAGCATTAACCAGCACAACAAAAAGTATTATCACATTGGAAAATACTGGCTGGTTTGTGCTAACTATTGATATTTTGAATAAATCCAAGGCATTCTTTGAATCTTAGGAGGTAGAAGTTGAGAAGGCTAACAGTGACTAGGAAGAGTTCAACAGCCAGAAAGATGAGGTTCTCAATTTCAGTTGGCCGAATGATGAGGTGTTCACCACATGGGTTAGCAGGTATGGTATAGTCACCCCGGTGGCATGAGATAGTAAATATAAAGGGGATAGCTAACACCAAGGAGGTTGAGAAATTAGAGAAAATCATATATTGGGGCCTATGCAACAACAAGAAAATAAAATACAGATGACAAAGACACAGCCAGCTCATAGTAACTTCAAGCATTCAGGCGGTCACAGGACAGAAGATTACATGGCTGATAACAAAATTTGTTATTCCCATCCGCCTAAAATTGTGTCTCTTCTTGTAACTATATTTTGTCATTTAGTCCAGTCATCCATAGCTTGTTGCATCCTTATTTTCCAAAAGGATTCCAAGATGACTGTGGCTTTCTATAAGTATCAAAGTCTAGTATTGTAATAAGGATGGTAAAAATAAGACTACAAGGCAGATTACTGAATGGTGTCTGAATGTTGGTTTTAAGTCTTTTGAGTGTACTGATATTCAAATTCACATTAATAAAATACAATGGAATCTCCATTTTTATGTCAATGATGTCTTCTTTCATTTGCTATTAATTCTTGTATGTTCAATTTGTAAGGCATTTTGAGTATACTGGTTATAAGATAGTCATGTTCTTGTCTGTGAGTTGCTTTCAAGGAGAGTTATAAATCTTGCAGATAATTGTAGAGGATTAGGGTTTATGCAAGGATTTGATACAGGGGTGTGAGGATGAGAGGATAGCTTGTAAGGCATTTTATCTAGGGTTCATTTGTATTTCTATTGATTGTCTTTAATATGTGTATGCTCTATTTTGACTCTATCACCCATGATTAGGCACTGGTCAAAATGTTGACAAGTGGTTGTTATCATCAATTCAAATTCAATCAATCTTTATATTTTTGTTATTTCAAGTA
>MU226072.1:2930158-2943869 GCA_018584345.1 Thuja plicata
AATCTTTATATTTTTGTTATTTCAAGTACATGTCTAGTTAATTGTATTCGTTACAATTCATCTTAGTGATTCCTTGAAGAGTGAATCAACAGGTTAGCCTTCCTAGGCCTAAATGGCATAAAAAGAACAAGGATTACTAATCCTTAATCCACTGTTAAAAACTGCTAAAAAATAATATTATGTCAAAGGTGCACCCGCCTGGGTATATGGAGCCCAAAGTGTAGAAGGATTTTCTATCCTTGTTAATTAGCCTTTTCCCTATGAGAATCCAACTTGGGTATAAGAGAGTCTGGCATTTATTTCCATTGTAATTGATTCCACAAGAAAAAGAGCTAACAGTCAGTAGGGATAGTTTGGTCACCGAGATAGGAGTAAATTTGGCTATAGCAGGAGTGTTCGGTACCCATGATTGGGCATATAATGTTGGATTCAGGAGTCATAAGAAGGGAAGGAAAGTTCTTCCACCAGGAGCTCATAGTGAAACTGATGATCCTCTAGTTGCATTATTGAGGCTAGAGTAGCCATAACATCAATGACTTTGTTTGTTGTTCTTGGCACTTGCTGGAAGGTGATAAACATGAAGTACTTCTTGAGATAGTTGATCATTCTTTTATACGGCATGATATTTTCATATTTTTTTTGGTATTGATCATTGACTTGGTTGATCACTAGCTAAGAATCACCATAGATATGCAATTTTGTAATCTTCCATTCAATGGCCATCTTTAATTCATTTGCTAAAGCTTTGTATTTGGCTATGTTTTTTATTACGGTAACAACAGGTTTTGAAGGGGCCCTAAAACCCTTTAACAAAGCTAATAAAAGATAAGCATTAAAAACCCATAACAATAACTATCTATCATAGACAGTGATAGAAAACCAAAAAAGGGATAACACCCCAGATATACAAAATAAAGTTAAACCAAAAAGGAAAAAGATGAAACCAAAAAAGAAACTTCCAGAAAGAAAACCAAAAAAACTTCTAGCACACGGATCAGTCCAACATCTTAGAACACTTCTCATATTCTACCAATTGGTTTTCCATATTTTGGATTTCCACCATCTGCTTTTCCATATTCTAGATAGAATCTTGAAGATTAGTTATATCTTTGACATGGGGCCCTATCTTCTTTCTTGTACTAGATCTAGTTCTAGAGCCTGAGCCTGATATCTAGATGCCATGTTTCCCCTCTTCCCCCAAATTCACTTTGTCATTACTGTTCCCTTCCAGAAGGGTATGCAGAGATTTTAGGTTATCAATAGAGGTTTTCATTCCTGATTTTATGAGAGTTGTCAGCTTCCTCAACATTATATTATTGTTGTTGGTTTTCTCAGTTATCGAGTTAATTCTATTATCAATCATTTTTCTTATCTTATCATCAAGCATAGTGGTATTACCAATTACCTTTTAAAAAACATCATTACCTTTCTGATACATAACAAAATCATTCCTCATTTTGTCTATGATCTCCTCCAGCAGGGTGTTTATTTCTTCAAGGTATTTACACTTAGCCTGCAACTCCTGAATGTCATCCTGAACCCATTTATCTCTATTGTATCCATACATTGCTTTGTTTCTGGAAGAAAGGAAATGTTGACAGCTCTTTTGACCTTAAATTCCTGATCCCAAATTTCTTCTTCCAAGCTCCTCTATTTCTGGTGATTATCCTTCTCTTCAGCATCACCCATAGGAATCTCAGGAGGAGAAGAGTTAATTTCACAGTCAATATGCTCATTCTGGTCATCCTTGTCAAGATCAATAAATTTTTTGTCACTATGGTCCTTTTCAAACTCTTCCAAATTATTAGTAGCCATATTCTCCTCTGCCTTTCCTATATTTTCCTTTTCCATTCATTTACCACAGGTTCTTCAAAAGTCATCTTAGCCCTGTTCTCCTGCGTATCATGGTTTTGGTTTTCTTTAGTCCTCTTACTAGATTCCTTCCCATCATCCATAGACTTGTTCTGATTCTTGTCAATATACATTTAAACCAGTTTATCAACTTGTTCAATTATCTCCTCAGAGATAATATTATCCATGTCCATGGTGTGCTCGGTGCAAAAATCATCTTCATCACCCATAGGCTCAGTGATAGTAGGGTTATCCTTCTCAAAATCCTCTCTATTTCTCTTCTCCCTATGTTTGATTTCCTCATCCTCAGAAGAATCCTCCTCTTTCTCATCATCATTCCTCATACCTTCCACATCATTGAAGATAGAGAGCATGATGTCAGCTTCCACTAGTCCTTTACAAATTTTTTTATTTGTGGCTTTGTTGGCTTTCTTTCCAAATGACTCATCCACCTTCTTTCTTTTAGCATTATCAATCTGCTTGGGGACCGACTCAGAGATGTTATTTTTTGCATACTCCACAATGAGGAG
Source organism: Thuja plicata (assembly GCA_018584345.1). Classification (NCBI taxonomy): domain Eukaryota; kingdom Viridiplantae; phylum Streptophyta; class Pinopsida; order Cupressales; family Cupressaceae; genus Thuja; species Thuja plicata. The sequence goes on from MU226072.1 coordinate 2,932,540, forward strand.
GATGAGACCCTCATGCAGAACAGAGGTAGCCCTAACTCTGAAGTCCACAATGCTCTGGTTGAGTGAGCTAAGCAGGTAAAATGGGAAAGATACCCTAATATCATGTATAAAATGATTGACGAGTACAAAATGGTAGTTGTAGACTTTAGAGTACCTATCATCAAGTGTGAATTATTCCATTATCGCTCTGATAAAAAAATCCCAGATGCGTTTGATGTTGGAAAAATTTGCATAGTCCAAGTTGCCTTTAACCAACATAGCCCGCTCCTCATCAGACTTAGGAAAGGTTTTTTTGGCTTTGTTTCCCAATTTATTGTCTTTGATGAAGTGAATACCATCCATAGGGAGCCCTGTAATCTCTTCCAAAAGTTCTAAGGTTAGGGTAAAAGATTTAACCAAAATCTTAACTTTACCATTCAAGGAAATAACAATTTATATGCTTTATGAATCTTATAGCCTTGATGTGTAATGAAAATTACTCTGGCACCGGATCCTTTTTGTGTGAAGGACCTATCAAAGAACATCTTCCATATGTGCTTTGTCAAGTGCAAGATAGCTTCATCAGGAAATTCTAAAGCAGAGCTTATTTATCTATGAGAGGATCATCTTCCAAGTGATCAAAAATAACTTGTCCCTTGATGGCCTTCCTATCCACATATTCAATGTCAAACTCACTAAGGATCATTACCCATTTTTCCAGCCATCCATTGAGAATTTCTTTGTTCAATAAGTACTTTAGAGAATCAGTTTTAGCAATTAACTTGACAGAATGCGCCAGCATGTAGTGTCTGATCTTTTGAGAAGAAAAAACCACATCTAGACAAGCTTTTTCAACAATGGTGTAGTTAGCTCATATGAAACCATAGTTCTAATTATGTAATATATTTCCCTTTCTCTTCATGTTTCATCATGTTGTGCTAGTAGAGCTTCCAACAATGTTTTCTTAGCTCAGATGTAGAGAAGGAGATGTTTTCCTGGTATTGGTACCATTAACATAGGTGGATTGGCTAGATACTCCTTGATTTGTTGAAAAAATTTCTCACACCCTTCATCCCATTTGAACATTTCTCCTTTATGCAATGTCCTTGTGAAAGTTCATGCCTTGTCTGCAAGTTGTGAGATAAACCGCTTAATAGATTGTAGCTTTCCTTGCAGAGTCTTGACATGACTAATGTTACAAGATGGTTTCATTTCCATGATTCTTTCTACCTTTTTAGGTTCAACCTCAATTCCTTTATCTGAGACAATATACCCGAGGAGCTTATTGGAGGTCACACCAAAAGCACACTTTTTAGGGTTTAGCCTAAACTTGAACTGTTCCATTCAATCAAGAATCTTTCAAGATTAGCTAGGTGAGTAGTTCTTCTTGCTGATTTTTCCAAGGTGTTGTGTACATGGTCCTGAAATATTGTAGTCATATCTCTTTGGTATGTTGCCTCTGCATTCTTGAGACCAAAATGCATGACATTCCAGTAGAAAGTGTCCCAAGAATATGTGAAAGCGGTTTTCTCTTGGTCCTTAGGAGCTATCTTTATCTAGTTGTAGACGAAAAAAGCTATCCATTAAGGAGTACATCTCTTAGCCAGCTATGAGCTCTACAATCATGTCAATGTTTGGCAACAGAAAGTCATCCTTGGGACAAGCTTTGTTCAAATCTCTAAAGTATGTGCAAACTCAAATTGATTTAGCATGCTTAGTTATAGGTACAATGTTGGAGATCAAATCAGCATATGCTATACCACAAATGAGCTCATCTTTCAACAAATTTTCTAATTCAGCCTTGACTAGTGATGTCACATGAGGATGCATCTTTCTAAGCTTTTGCTTGATTGGCTTGATTCATGGAGAAATCGGCAGGTGATGCATGATCAAATCAGTGTCGAGTCCTGGCATGTCTGAATAGGACCAAGCAAAGTTGATTTTATTTCTCATGAAGAAATGGATGTATTGTTGCTTCTCTTGTTTAGATAGAGATTGTGCCAGATAGATCAATTGAGGTTGTTATATTGTTCCCAGATTAACTAGCTATGTTGGTTCTATCAACACTAAGGATTGTTCTTGAAAGTGATTTGGAAGGAGATCAAGTTTCCCATCCTCCAGTGCCTCAGAGAGTTTTTCACCATTAGATACGCCTTTTTATTACTATTTTTGGTTCTCACACTTCCACAAAGTTTTTTTCACCGTTAGACCTCTTTATCTATTTATTTTTCCTTTTTAGGCCAAGAAACTTGATGTCCCCCTCAGTCATGTTTATGCTTGTTGTACTAGTGGAAGAGGTGAAGGGTTCAATGGAATTCAAATAGAAAGCCGAGGTGTAGTCATTAGGTGTAGAAATCAAGTTTAAAGGCTTGTTTGGGCTCCATTAAATGAGCTCAGGGTGAACAAGAGGAAAAGATCCAATGGGTTCCATGGATAGCACCAAGTTATCAAAATCAATATTTTCAACAGGTAAGAGATCTGTTATAGCACTCTCTGAAGGACTACCTAGACCATGACTCACGCTAACATTACTGTGGGATTCATTGTTAATATTGTGCGAGTTTTACCTGACTGACCTAGCATTAGCATTCTAATTTTCTTCGCAAGAAGCCACCCATTCCAAAAGAGTCCTTAGCGGTATGATTTCAATTCTTGGAGACATGAATGAGGGGTCATGTTAATATCCGCAAGGCTCCAAGTTGTTCCATCTTCTTCCTTAGAGTTCTGAATCACTGAAGGAAGAGTATTTCTGCTATTATCTCCAAAGTTCCAATTTATATTAGGAGGAAGGGGAGGTCTTTCATCATCTTCAGAATCTGAGTCAAACTCTTCTTCAGAAGCTTGAGCGGCATTAGAAATTTATCCTGGATCTAATTGAGGATCATACTTATGGATGACATCAATTTCAATATCAATGGTGCCATCAGACAAATAACCCCACTTGTACTCATGAGAGTCTGTTTCAATAGAGCGAGGTAGATCTAGCACATGGGTAGGAGCCACAGTTTGCCCCCAGTTAGGGTGTCACTCCTCTAAAGAATTCCTTGCATTTTCCCCATAGTCATATTGAATGTGACTATGGTCAAGTGTTTCCAAATATCAGGAGAGTGTTGCTGAGGAAACTATATTTTTACTGGAGTTATTGACATTTTCATCTTGTTTAATCTCACCATTTCATGCCAGAGTTAGAGCCTCCTCAAGAGCATGCACTCGGTCATTTGATAAATGAGGGAGATATAGTACATGGGAGATAGGAACAAGTTACCCTAGTTTGGATGTTTGATTCTAGGCTTTGTCCCTTGCTCTGAATTGGTCTCTCTTATAGATAGGTCATCTTGTTGGGCATGATTTATTGTCCCTACTTTGGTCATTTGAGCACCTTCCTATAAAAGAGGAGATTAGGATTCATTAGGTTCAAAGTGAGCTCTATAGTGGTCTCTGAATGGTTGTGGGATGTAGGGTTCTCCTTGGTATCTGGATCTTGAATGTGAAGCAACCTTTCGAAAGACTATGGGATGACTTCTATTTCCTCTTCACTCTCATCTTCAGATATGTCCATGCAAGCATTAATAATAATATTTCTAGTTGAAGTATGAAACTTCCGTTCATGGTATCATACTCTTGTTTTATCCATGGGACTCTGGAATCCAGTATGTATGGGTTCTAGCAATCCTTTGTCTTTTTCCAGGGGTACTTTCCCTAATAACCCATTTTTTTAGTAATCTGATAACCTTTTACATATTTATCTGGATAGATCTCGACATGCTTGACTTCTTGATCTTGGTTTTTGCCTTTATATAGCCATGCCAAGATGGATTTTTCTTCATTTTCTCTAGAAAGAGGGACGCAACCTTGATCATGTCGGTCCCTTCATATATTTCTAGCATATGACCGCTTGAGGGTTTAAGTGATGATGATGGCATCCCGTAAGATCGGGGAGATGTAAGGAGATTAGTCATGGATAATTGATACTCCCCCATACTGGTGTTTTTAATTTTCAATTTTCTCCAAAGCTCTTCATAAGTGTTATTTGGGAATTCTCAGATGTTGGTCCATGGGATGTTTCTTTTTTGTGAGGAACCATGCTCTTGGCTTTCTTCAAGGTGTTACAAGAGTAGGTGTTGTTAGCTGAGATGGATATTTCCACCCCATTGTGTGGGAACTTCACACATTAGTGCTATGTAGAAAGGATTGCTTACATGTCATGAATCCTAGGCCTCCCTAGAAAGATATTGTATTCCAAAGGTAAATATAACACTTGATAGATGACATCTCGTTCGAATTGCCCCACTCTGACGGGTAGCACTACTAATCCTTTTTACAATCTTTCCTCCTCATTGTATGCTTTTATAGTGATTTTCATTCGAGGATCAATAGCATGTTCAAAGAAACCTAATGTTGTGACAAGCTTGAGAGTACAAATGTTCAAACCAGAACCTCCATCTATCAAAATGTGTTTGACTCTATGTTTATGAATTAAGACCTCTATATACAAAGGTTGATTGTGAGGGTGACTGGGCACTTTATCATCCTCTTCCAAGAAGGATAGAGAATGGAGAGAAGTTAGGTGATTGACCATGGTTTGGAATCAACCGACATCAAGATCTTTGAGCACATTAGTCTCCAAAAGATTTGTCTCAAGGATCTCTTTATGTGATGGTGATAGTTTAAGCAATTCCAAAATGGAGATCTGAGTGGGATTTCATTGTAATTCATCAACTAGGTTGTAGTTCACAATAGGGAGTGACAGATTGTTTGTTTAGATTTCATTGGTTTTCTTGTTGATGTAACTATTTTTTTATACACGGATGGTACTCCCTTAAGAGAAACCTTAGATTGATTGTGAGTAACAACATTAGCTGACTCGACTTCCTTATCTTTGATAATAATGACATTGACTGATCGATTAGAGGGTGCAAGCATGTGGATCACATTGTCATTATTAGCATAGGTATGAATTACTGTAGCTCCTTGAGTTTTTTAAGATTATCCTTTCTCGTAGGAGGTTAACTGTAGTTTGAAAGCCTTGTGGTCATCATTTGATCCATGGCTACCAACGGTGATTGTTTCATTATCAATCAGGTCTTGTATCAGGTGTTTTAACTTCATACAATCATTAGTCAGATGTCCTTTATTCTTGTGGAATTCACAGTAGTAGTTATTGTTCCACCACTTGGGATTAATCGCAGGTTCCCAAGGTTTTGAGTCAAGTATTCTGATGATCTTATGGGAAACCAATGTTTTTAATGCATCTTCCAGAGGTTCTCCAAGGGGAGTGAAATTTAATTTAGGTCACGGCATGCAGGTTGCCTTGTCTTTCTGAGAGCCTTGGGTGTTCTTAGAAGAACTGGTAGTAGTTGCATTGAGCTTAGCAACTTGAATGCTACTGGTGAGATTGAACATTAGCTCCTTGGGTTTGTATTCAGGTGAGTCAACCACATCATCATTGACAACATTGTAGTTCTTAATCTAGTATTTGTTCTTATCTTTTTTGTTTCTGTTGCTAGAAGATTTAGTGTACTTGCTAAAGGTGAGTTATCCTTTCTTCACGAGAACATCTTAAATCCTAATAGCACTATCAACTAAGTCACTGAAAGAGGTGTGATTTTGCATTTGGGTTGCATAGTTCATTTCAGGAACTAGGTTGTAAATGTAGATGTCAATCTTTTCTGATTCAGGTCTTTTTCTAGGATATCTTGCGATTATTTTTCTCCATCTTTGTAGAAACTTGACAAATGATTCACTAGCGTATTGTTTAGTGTTGCATATATTCAACATCGTGACCGTGTGTAGGATGTTATAGGAATAGTGTTAGATGAATTTTTGTACAAGCTTGTCAAATGTTTGAATACTAGGCGACAACTTTGTAAACCATTACAGGGCTTGGCCACTGAGGCTTCGCAGGAATAATCTCATCAAATATGTTCTTTCATGCATGAATTCCATACTAAGAGCACATAACTCCCTAACATGATCTTGAGGGTCTCCCTCCCCATTTTATTTTTCATATTTGTGAATTTCAACCTTTGGGGAAATGGCAACATGTGTAATTTTTTAGCAAACGGGAATGGACATATGGATTGTAACAAATACTTTCTAGGAGGTTTCTCTTTGGATTTATTCAATTCCCTGATTTTGCATCTCATGTCCTATAATTTTTTATTGAGAATGTTGATGGGGGACTCTTCCTCTTTTTGTATAAGTCCCTCAATGTCAAATTCAGGTGGAATTTTGACACATGTTGATGTAAGATGCATAAAGTACTTGTCCTTGTCTAGTTGCATAAAAGTATGAATCATCTTTTGAAAATTTTTGTCTTGTTGATACTTTCTAATTTCTTTCTCAATGGGCCCTTCTATGGAGGAAGAGGCACTAGTATGTTGAATCTATTGGTCATGCTGAGACCCCCAATTGTAAGCTGACATTGTTGATGTATTGTGCGCAACCAAGGTTGATTGATCAAACAAGGGTACTATCTGTTGTGGAACTGGAGTGTCCTTTTATGGGATTTCATAATTTGTTTTGGGATTTTGATAGGAAGGTGGTCCTTGAGTAAGGTCGTCGACAACTTTTCCCTTGGAATTGAGATCTGATTTTTGACTTCTCCTTTGGACCATGAAAAACAATCATAGTTACAATTCTAGAATGACTAGGCTGATGATATCAATGTCAAATGTTTCTGAATGATCATTTTTCCAATATCTTGAGAGAAGAAGATGGAAAGGTTTTCTAAACAAGGTACAAGGTATCATTCTTTGAGGTTTGAATACCCGCTAGATGACACTTATAACCAAGTTGATTTGCAATGGATTGTTGATGAAAAAGCGTAGGACTAGAGAGATCATACGAGAGACTAAGATGAGAGATGTTGGGTGAGCCAAGTCACGTAGTCAAGAACTAGAAATTGTTGTGATAAGATTGTAAAGGATACCCAAGACGGTTTTCCACTTATTTTGTTTGTTCAAATGTCAAGCTCGGACGATGTGTTATGTTGTCAAGAATGTTGTTTTTGTTGATAGTGTCAAGTTTCAAGTGGTTCAAGCACATCAAACACAAAGAGGAGATGATCAAGCACTTTCTACCCCTAGAGTCAAATTGGCTTAGTATTAAAATATTTTCTCATGCTTGATATTCCTTCACCTCACACAAAGTGATATTGGCTTTTTCTAGGACTGTGCATGTTGTGGATTTTGAAGAGAGACTCAATGCTCGAATCCCATAGGCTCCCTCATGCCACATTCATGCTTTAGAAATCCCTTGGGAATACATAGGGTGAGTGTAAAAATATTCAAGTTCTCTAGTTAATCCACTTGGATCGATCCTTGCACAAATATTATGATACTTTCAGAGGTGAGTTGGGTAGCCTCTATCTAAAAAGTGTCTAGTAAGGACGTTCGTTCATGATGTAGTTTTGCAAGAAAAATTAAGGAGTATATCCCTACAAGAATCCAAAATGCATAGTCTCTCAAGGAAGATTGAAACCTCTCGTCCCTACACAAGTTGAATGCACTCCCCTTGTAGTCTTGTAAACAAGATTAAGACAAAAAATGACCCTACAAGCACCTAGTCAAATGTAGTCTTGCTTAGCAAGATGGAGGCAACAAGACCCTACACATGAAGAAGCATTAGGAATAGAAAATAGCCATGTATTCCCTCTCTTTGGATTGAAGGAATATTTTTATTATAGTGGGGCAGAGTAGCCGGGTTCACTTTTCCCCACTTGGGTCATTCCCAAAAGATTACTCTCTTGGCAGACCCTCTAAAGTTAAATGCAAGAAAAGTAAATGGATAGTTAATCAAGGTCAAGATTTCTGATTTTCCACAAGGAAAAGAGCATACTCTCCTACTTCATAGTGTCTCCCAAACACATCAAGCACATGTTCATTTACCAAAATAAAAGTGTTGTTTTCCCAAGTTAAATCAAACATATTTGGGTTTCTGATTCTCTAAAGAGAAGAACAAAATCCCCTAATGTCTAACTTTACCCAAACAAGAAACACCCTAGTTAAGATAAGTGCCTAAGAAATCATCTAAGAAAGCACATGTTTTTTTTTGGTTGATTAAGTCAAGGAAACCTGCAAGCACAAGCATTAGTAGTTTCCCAACTTTTCTTCTATCAAAACCATCCTGCAAGCACAAACCATTAGTAATCTTGTAAGAAAAAAGTGTGCTAGTGAGACTTTGACAAGCGAATATTCTTCAAAAATCCTGCAAAAACCAGTTAAGCTACAAAACCAGAGAGGTAAAAAGATCTTACAAAACATGCTAGGGGTTAGAAAACCAAAATCAACTCAATAAGACCCCTAAAAATGCTTTATATTCCTGAAACAACAAATCACAAAGAAGAGACTGTCACCAAAACTCGTACGACAAATACCATGTTCCCATATCACAAAACATGTATCACTCAAAGCCCGTACGACAAATGTAATAAGCCTAGATGACAAAATAAATAGAAAATAGACTCGTACGACAAAAGGTATATCACCATATGACAAACTATTGTCCCATGAATTGTCGTACGAGATAGAAACAAGCTTCATACAGCAATGAACACAGTTTTGTCAAAATGTGAGAAATTTCTGAAAATGAGGCAAAAATCAGCTTTCTACCCCACAGTGGGCGCCAAAAATGTGTACACATAAGGGAGTGGTTGTGATAAGATTGGTTGGAGGGAGGCTTGAATGGATAAGGTTAATTTGAACCTTGGGTTGGTTGGAGGGTTAGTTAGTGGGTTAGGGGTTAGATGGAGGTTAAGGGGATAAGGTTGGTTAGTTCCTTAGGTAGGTTAGTGGGTTAGGTTGAAGGGTTTGGTTAAAGGGTAGTTAAAGTTAGGAAACATGTGACAAATTGAATTAATTAATTAAATTTTGAAGCATGGAGGAAAAGGATGAAATGAATTAAATAAAACAAATATTGAAATTTATTTATTTAATAGAATAATAAAAGGGGAATTAATTAATTAGACGGGTTATGGTTTACCCCTAATTAATTAATGTATTATAGATTAATTTAGCTAGGGATTAACATTAATTACTTAAGTAATACACAATTATTCCATAATAAATATAATTTGGATCATTAAATTTTATTAATATAATTAATCAAATTTAGGTGTCTACAACTATATTATGCACACACACACATATAATCATAATACATGAGCTATGAATATCTTTACATATCCCTCCCTTTGATCTCTAACTTATACCATTTAAGAGGATAGGCTTGTTAGCATAACTGATGCAATGATGCTGTTAGTAATAACTGAGAGGGGGGGGGGGGGGAATCAGNTTAGTAATAACTGAGAGGGGGGGGGGGGTGAATCAGTGGCCTTAGAAATTTATCTAATTTAAACTTTAATCCACCAATCAATACTTCTCAAATTATTAAGTCCCAACAAGATGCATGCCTTTGAAATACTTGAAACAAATAACTGTCTGTCGGTTTACCTTGTCTATCCTAATTCTCCTTGATAACCGATAAGCAGTAAACTGTATTTACCGATACTCAGTAAATGTGCAGATTATACCAGTCAATCCATAAATGCATATGTAGAACGTAAAAAAATAAATTAATAAACCATACACACATAACACAATGATTTTAACGTGGAAACCCTATTAAGGGAAAAACCACTAGGACCAGTACCCCAAATTTTCACTCTTCTGAAGTGAGCCCTGTTAGGAGCCAACCCTATTCACTGTTAAGTGCAACCTTGTTAGAGGATTTTCAATACATAGGTTGTCACTTAGTATCTAGCATCTATGCTACCATCCTTGAATCAGTCTCATGACTGTCAATAGGCTTTATGAAAATCTTACTACCATCCTTGAATCAGCCTCCTTCTTACACTGTCAATAGGCTTTAGGTAAGACCGGTGCTACTATCATGAGTCAACCTTCTAGTAATCTGTTAGGATATACCTCAATTACAAAAGACTGTTAAGTCTTGCTCTGTTAAGAGACTTAATGCTTCAATGGTTAAACTGAAACAAAATGACCTGTTTCTAATGCAACTTAATTGCAAATTTTCAGATCTATTTACTTACAATATATTTCTGATCAATGTATCAATACAATTCCTTTGTACTTAACTCTTTCTTCTCTGTGATGCTGTGCTTTTCTGTTCATCGGTGTCTGCAAAATTCTTTAGCTCTCCCTCAACTTGATTGATCAAGACTGCATGAAGTTAATCTTTCACTAGTTTCTCTTCAGCTTCTTCTATCAGTTCACTCCCCTATGTATCTGATTTCTTATGGACCAAATAGAGAATGAAAAATTCTTGTCTCTTAAATAGACATGATATTCCTTAATTCTTGGTTCTTGATTCTTCGCGTGAAAAACAATCCAGCCAAATTGATTTACGGCTTTAACTCCTGATTTATATCATAGTTATCTTCTTGCCAACTGTGTAAATCATCATTAAATCACTTACTTAACTCTGGTCAAATAAAATAAATCAAACAACCAGTTAAGTCTATCTTTTAGCTCTACCAGCTAGATATTTTGTCATTTTCTGATCTCTCTATTCTGTCAATCAATTCTGCAGTTCATCACCGATGACAACTGCCAGTTCCATCAGTGTCACTTCAGTTAGCTTCGGGATCTCTGTCAGTCGGGCATCATTGGATCTTGCTCATCGGGCAACATTGTTTTTAGCTCATCGGGCATCCTTTGATTCTTCTTCATCGGGCAATACTCTCTTCTGCTCGTCGAGCATCACTGTGACTTTTATCTCTATTTTTATCGATGGTGTGCACTCCACCGGTGTATTCTGTCACTTAGTGAATAGTTAACTTTTATGCATTGATGAAAGCATAACCTTTATTCCATTGATTCTCTGAAGTCTTTGGCATTATGTGTATGACCATACAGATGATATCAAGTTGACATCAATGAAAATACAAACCATTAACTAATTTAATGTCTTGTATCATCTTCAACTTAATATAGTGAACCATTTAATCAGTTACATGTCATCAATCTCTCCCTTTGGCATTGATGGCAACATACTATATTATCATACCATACTATTGCTAATACAATATGAAATACAACTGTTGAGATTCATCAAATTACCAAACAGTTTGTTTTGATAACTGATAAAATGTCTGACTGCCGGTGAGCTCTGTGTAAGCTTAGATTTGATTCTTGTAGCTTTTCTTTTTCTTCTTTTGATGTGTTGTGTCCTTTTTGACTATTCTACTTCTTTGATGTCTCTATCTTTTGTTTGCAATTTATATCAATTCTCTCCCTTTGGATATGATCTCTCCCTGTTTGGAGTAATCTGATAATGAATAATTTCTGATGATAATATGGAAACATTCTCTCCCTTTGACAACAATGCCA
>MU226072.1:2972751-2996990 GCA_018584345.1 Thuja plicata
TTTATTGCTTACGTTTCCATCATTCGTTTAGTAGTTATTGCGTAATAGATTTGCATGCACTTGTGAACCTTGGCTACTAACCCCTGCCCTTGGAAAGCTGTGGGAAATCGGAGAGAGAGGCGTACAGAAATATTGGAGCAAGAATCCATGGATAGGTTTTATCACATCGTGATGGGTTATTGCAAAAGGTATAAATTGGTTATCAATCTTAGCAATCTTTATTCAAAATATTTCTAATTCTTAGATTTAGGGTTTTTCTGTTACTAATTTTGGATTTGCAATTGTGGTGTCAAAGTAGCTTTAGTTTATTTTAGATTATATCACACTTCGTTTGGTGCTTAGAATAATTTTTTTTCATTTTCTATATGTTGGTAGATTAAATCACATTTTGATTTGGGCTTAAGAATTGATCAATTTGCTTGGCATGTTTGGTGCACTTGTAGAATCTGTTTTGGATTAAATAAAAATCAGGTTTTGAAGAGACCCCACAACTCTTTACAAATTTATAGAAGATTTAAATTTAAATTACCCAAAACAAAATAGACTGCCAAAGCCACAGTCAACCAACAAAAAAACTAGCAGAACCCCCAGACTAAACCCACAAAAAACAAGCAGAGCCCACGGACAAAACTAACACAAAGAAAAAAAAAAAGACCAAAACCTATATCATATCTTTGAGGATCTTTCCAACTTCCTCCCCAATGTCGATCATATTTTTCATAGTCTCACATAGAGCAGAGACACGTTTGGAAGACAAATCTTCCTTCTTCAAACTAGCTCTTGTACGCTTATCCAGATGAGAAGACACGACATTTTTATCCTCTGAGTCCATGTCAACATCCACAATGGCTTTGGAGGGGTTGTTCCCTTCAAGATAACAGAAACATTCATCCAGGTTCTTAGTCGAGGTCATCATGCCTTCATAGTGTGCCTGGAGGGTCTTCCTCATCGTGTCAGCTCCATTATCCACCCTATTGGTCAGCTTTATAATCCTTTGTTCTAAATTGGAAAGCGTACCCTTTCTAGTGATATCTTCCCCACCTAACCTCTTCACTTTTTCCTCCAATTCCTGGGTCTTGATGACCAGACTCTTGATTTGCTGGAAAACCCACCTATCATACTTCAGAGTCACTTTCAAATTTGACTTAGTCAACTAGAGTTTGGAATCATCAAAGTTTTTAGGGAGCTAGTAATTCAAATCCACCAAAAAAGGGGACCACATCCATGATGGAGGGAGATAATACTCTGGAGAATCCTCATAGTTAACCAAGGGAATAGTATGAAAAGAATAACCCATTCTCCCAATAACAGAATTTGTTGTAGAACCCCATTTTTTATTTTATTTAGAAAAAATCATTTTCGGATTTCATCACCTCAAGTAACAAAATCAAAGAAATAAATCCCTCTAGCCACTATATAAATAATACTTTGGACAAACCCTGGTCTTACACTCGAACTATCTTGGGACCAATGTGTCAATGATAATCCAAGATGGGTGAAGAGGGCCTAAGGACTTGGTGTGGATGACTAGAGACTTAAATGTCTCACCCTTGAATCTTGTTAGGGTGAGCACCAGAAATCTTACTAGACACCTTATTTTAGAGGTTACTCTTTTTTTCTAAATATTGCAATATTTGAGTTCAAGGGGAGGGAAGAATCGACCCAAGATAAAGACCATATGTTTCCTAGGAGGTTGACTCAACAAAAGAGAAATATTCTTTGATCAAACTCTGGAAAAAGGACAAAAAAAGGCACACCCTAAGGTGTGAAAAGTTTGATTGAGCTAACAAAAATCCAAGTTGTAGGCTGAAATATGGTAATGAAGCTTTGACCTTAGGATAAGATTATTTTCAAGTGTTTTCATTTTTTATAAGACCATTGGAAATCTTGGGGCTTGAAAAAGTACTTAAACATACACAAATTGTAATAGTAAAGAGTCTGTTAAAAACCATATTATCTTATGTGTGTGTGTTTGCAAAATTGATTGACAATGAAACATTCAAAAATAGAAAAACATAATTGATATTCCTTCTATGCATCTATTCTATAACACCCCACCCTAGAACCCATGAGAACTTAACCTAAGTTTACAATAAGTTGACGTAATTTTTTTTTAAATATTAGACATTACAAATGCGGAAGAAAGTACAACATAAGATAACATTACACCAAAGTACATTAATTTAGTTAACGTTCCCAAGGATTCCAAGATGTGGTGTTACTTTTAAGAACACTAATTAAACTACTAAGATCATCCAAAACCTAAACACATGATATATCCTATGTTCATTTTAAAACCCAATTCCAAGTATGAACTAGGATAAACAATTATAAAGTAAACCAACATGTATAGAACAACTGAATAACAAGATACATTCACTACCAACATAAGCAAAAGTAAGATAAATATGGTACCGCTAATACATCATGGTATACAATATAATACAACTTCAACTGCACATGTCACAGGGATAACAACAATGAATCAAGTAACAAATACAATACATGTATACATACATCTCCTGAATAGATGTCTCAAATTGACACATCATAGAATACATAATAGCATCTTATGATGAAAATAAATAATTTCCAAAGCAATGAACAAAATGATAAAATAAGCAACAAGGATCATCCGCGAACAATGACATGAAAGTCGGACCTCAATGGTAATAAGAATCACTACCCCCCAACCGTTTGGAACCCATAGGTCCACTCCCACCATGTTGATGAGATAACACCATGCCTCACTCAAGAAGACATCTAAACAAGCAAGACTAATGAAGAGGCACTCTGGCTAAAATGGTTAAAGGTTATCAAGTATAAATGATCATGACACAATCAAGTGTACCACGTTCAATGTAGGAACCTAGAACACATATAGGGAAGATTCGTCACATCATCATCTACTTGAGTTACCCTGAACTAGTCACTCTAGACCCTGGACCCTCAAGAAAAACCCATGCTGAACTAGTAATCCTCTCATACAGACAAGGAAACAAATCATGCCAGATCCTTACGCCCCTTGGATGGAGAAGCATCATCTTCCACTCTCATCCTTAGCCTAAACTAGCACTCAAGGCATGGGTGAAGCACTATAATTATCTTATTAATGTTTTAAACCCATTAATTTATTAAGTTATTACTTATTAAGCTACTTACAATGAGTTTCCTTGGTCAGCCACTTACGGGCCACAGTCTCCATTGTAAGACACTTCCCTTTTATGATCCTAGATAACCTACCTTATGCTCCAACTAAAAATAAACAAAGAGAAGACAAAACCAAAACAACAAAAGACCTCTCGTAAGTCATTGAATCATGAAAATTACCAAAGATAAGTGTTGGAGAATAATAAAGAATATCACATCCTATACAAGGTTCCAAACTATCCACCTCATAATGGACATCTCTATAAAAGATTACTAATTCACATAGTCCACCATATCATAAGATCAGTGATAATCAAAAGAATCAATAACATCTCTCTCCAAACACGGATTAAAACATAAATCAACATCATCTTTTAAATCATAGAACAACTACAATAGAAGAAACAAGGTGACCAAGTACAATCAAACTTAATACAATAATAGTTGTCCCCTCTTGTGGTTAAATAAAATAATGATGAAGACTCAATAATATGTGACATCTCATAAATGCACCCCAAAACCACACATAAACCAATCATGACATTAAAATGGTTATGAATTTTTCACAGCATAACCCAAATAGCAAAAAATATAAAATCATAAAATACTTTAGGTCTCAAGGGACAAGAATCCACCTAGGGCATTACTTTATCCACGCTGACACTTAATCAACACCAAACATCACATGATAGAATACATCATACAAACTGTATTTAACATCTTATTAAAATTCAATTATGTAACATAATAATGTTACAAAATTAAATAATATTATATCATAGATGACTTAATTAATAACATAAATATACATCGTTGGATTAAATACTAATGCCAATTTCGTATAGAATATAAATTTAATTCTCATTTGAATTAATATTTAATCTTTATTTATTTCATAATGTTACCATAACCCAATTAATTATAATCTAACTTAAATTATAAATTAATTTATTTATAATTCCACCCATATTATCAAATAATCATAAATAAATGATTATAAACTTAACTCGACTATAACTCTTGTTAATAACTAAATCACAATTATATATCTATTAAACTATAACCACACTTACTTTAATAAATACATAATAAACTATATTCAACTAACAATTAACTAGACTTAATTATATAACTATGAATAAAAGTAATTTATAAAAAAACAACTTATATATATAGTTTTAATTTCAAAAATAAATAATTATATAATTTTATTTATTTATTTATTTTAAAATTTATGAAATAAATAAAATCTGAATTATTATATTATTTAAAAAAAAAATTGAAGAAAATCTAAAATTAATAATTTAAGTTTTTTTTTTAATAATAATTTTGGAAATAAATATTTTAAAGAAAAATTTCATAACCTAGAGAAATACCAAATTTAGAAAATCATGAGGATGCATGTAATTTTTCCCAAAACTCAAATTCCCTTAAAACTACCACAAACACATGATGCCTTTTCCTAGCACCTATCCTGAAATTGCACATACAAAAATAAAACTATTAAAGATATAAGTTTTATCAAATTTCCCACAAAATTTCAACCAAACCCTCATTACCAAAACCTCAACTTTAAATAAATCATTCAATATACATACATAATTTTTTTCACAAAATTAACAAAATAAAACCTGATTATCAAAATCACAATCTTTGGAGAAGACTCTCAACAATCACACAATAGAAATAGACACGAAGGAGACAATCTTTTCAAATAGAAAATTACATAAGATTGAAAAGCCTACCTCAAACTGATATGCAACCACAAAGACCAAATCTAAAACTTCAAAAATTCCAAGCTTTTAATAAATTCTTCAACTTCAAAATCCAAAGCCAAAACCTGTAATTCCTAAAATCCGTGTATCCTAAAATGACCAAGAAAAGGCTCTAATAATGAAAACCTGACAATCAAAACTCAAACATGCAACTCCAAATTAGAAAATAGGACTCAACGTCCAAATCTTATTTTTATCAATTCTTAATTTTTAAAAAGAATTATTATTTAATAATTAATCCTTTAGTTAAGTCTCCTAACTTAACATTTTAATTTAGAACTGATAAATCAATTTCTTTTATTAAGTGTGCATATAACTTGCATAATTATAATTTAATTAAAATTAATATATTTAGCACAACTTAATATGCAACTTTGATAACTAATATCAATTTATATTATTTATGTATTCAATTTGAATTTTAATTTTAATATTTGATTAAATCTCCAATTTCTATAATTTGGACTTTTTAATTAAGTCTTTTAAATAATCAATGGTATTTAATTAATTTTCATTAATTAAATATCCATATCTTTAATATTTCTATATTCAAAAGATATAATTATTTTAATCTCATAATTAATCATAATTAATTCCTTAATTCATTTTAACACAAAACCACATCAAACCACATGGCAAGCAAACATAAAGAAAATTGACTAAATCCAAATGCAATAATCATGCTCAAAGGAAGGGTTCACGAATTCAGGTCACCCTGATGAATTCAGAGGGTAGAAAATAAGATACTTGTCCACTATTTCAGAGGGTAGAAAATAAGATACTTGTCACCTTGATGAATTCAGAGGGTAGAAAATAAGATACTTGTCACCTTGATGAATTCAGAGGGTAGAAAATAAGATACATTCATTAAAATGGCTGGAGCGAGACCAGGAGCGGGAGAAATTTTGAATGGGGGCGTGGGCGGGAACAATAGAAGCAATGTGGTTGTACCTGTTGATGCTGCAGGATAGAATGTTGGAGTTTCGCAGGGGTCAGCATGTCAGGAAGAGGATAATGGGTCAACGAAGCCTTTGGAGGATAGTGGAATTTTGAGGAATAGGGACCCAGGAGGAAATAGTGCTTCCCCAGACCCGAGGGGAGGAGCTCAAAATCTTCTCGGAGAAGATAGAAATGACAAGTCTAAACCATTTGAGCACCCCTAGGTCGCACTATTGGGGAAAAAACCTTCAGGAAAGTCCTCTTTTCCTTAACCAAACATCTCTGATCCAACCAAGGGAGAATTTGCAATTTATTCATCCCCGACCAAGTGATTTATCACTCAATGTCATTGATGGACCTTATACTGGTTGGAAAATTTACTAGGGGGAGACCGAAAATAGACAATGTTCGTGGGTTCACCCAGAGAAGATGGTTTATGCGAGGACAAGTTGTTATTGTTGCAATGCTAAAGGGATTCTTTTCTTTTTCTTTCACCAACTGTGAGGATATGACCAAAGCCTTGTGTGGTGGCTCCTGGGTCATGGGTAAGTCTTTTCTGGCTCTGATAAAATGGGAACCCAACATGGATCAAAATGAGTCTTTTTTGGACTCGTCGCCAGTCTGGGTCAGATTTTCAGGGTTACCCTTGGAATACTGGAATGAATGTATTTTCGAAGGAATAGCCAATGTTTTTGGTGAACTTTTCTCCTTGGATCCAGCTACGACATCAAAATCTAGATTGGTAAATGCTAGGATCTGCGTCAATATTTCTAAGTCGACTGACCTTCCTCTGTCTATAGACTTAGTTTCTGAAATGGGAAAATGGAAAAAAATGGTGGAATATGAATCCTTCCCTTTTGTTTGTTTTAACTATAAAAAATGGGTCACTGGGCTAAGAACTGCCTGAGAAAGGATAACAAGAAAAGAGGGGAAGATAGAGAATAAGAAGAATCAAACTAAAGCGAATGCCTTAGTTTGGAGACCCAAGAGTCTAGCTACCAAGAGCTCATCTGAAGATTCGGTCAAATTAGTCAATGAGGGGAATCTGAGTAAGTATGATCAAACCCTTGTCTTAGAGGGCAAGAAAGATGCAAAGACTAACCTCTAGTGCAACAACTAGTGGAATGACCATAGAAGAGACTCTAAGATTAGAGATAATGATGAATCTAAAATTCTAAAGCCTATTCCAAGTCATGAGGAGATTTTTGACATGCTCATTGGGGGAAATTAGTTTTTACCTTTGATGATTACTAATGAAGAGTTTAAGGAGGAAACCTAGCATGAAGAACAACAAAGAAAAATTCAAAATGAAAAAGAGAGTGAGGATAAGGATTCCAAGAAAGACAACCATAAGAGAGAAAACCTTGAGATGCCTACCCCATCTGAAAAATAGTCATTGCCCAATCAGGATGAGATGCATGATGCCCAAGAATGTAACAGCATTGGTTTAATTGAACCCTCTAATATCTTATTGCTTGTCAAAGGGATTAAGTCAGATAAATATTTGTTTTTTTTAGGAAATCTCAGCCTCAAACTGTACCAAGAATACAAAATAGAGAAGGACCAAGGCCTAGTCCAGAGTGCTAAAAAATCCATTAAAGGAAATAATAAAGCCCCTCCTCTCTCCTTGGCTGGCATCAAAACCAGAAGTAGGAAAGTTGATGTGGGGAAAGCCAAGACTGGTTTAGGAAGAAAATAAGCAAAATAAAGACGTGAGAAAGATAGATGGTTGGAGGTAGCGGATGGAAAACAAAGGACCATCCAAGAGGTTTTTTCCCCTAAAATATTATGAAGATTATATCATGGAACATAAGAAGTCTGAATGTGCCCCATAAACAAGATATTTTGAGAAACATGGTTAGAGTTCACAAACTGGACATTTTTCTTGTTTAGGAAACCAAAATGTGTAAGGAAAAAGTGGAGAAAATCAAACTATTCCAGAAAGGTGGTGTTAGTAGTTATAGTTCTTCTGGACCTTTAGGTGGGACTGCTATTTTTTGGAATCAGAAAACTATTTGTGGAGAAATTATTTCTGAAGACTCCAACTTGATTTCAGTTAGAATGCACAACATCAAAGACAATTTTAGCTGGGTCATCATGAATATTTATGCCCCAAACTCTAAAGTTAATAGAGCAAAGTTTTGAAAGAAAATTATTGAAAGAACATAGGATTTCAGGGATGATAGTTGGTTGGTGATGGGGGACTTCAATACCCCTCTTATTGATAGGGAAAAATATGGTGGCATACTATCCCAAAATGAAGGAAGAAATGATCTTTTAGATTTTATTAATGATCAAGGTAAGCTAGATTTGGATCTCCAAGGTATAAGTTATACTTAGACCAATAGGTGTGTTGGTAATGATAACATCCAAAGTAAATTGGATAGGACCCTTATAACTTAGTACTGGCTCTCCAAATATTGTTGTTCTCTCTCCTCTTTTTTTAGAATTGGTTTTGATCATTACCTGTTGGTTTTAGAAGCATATCCTACTACTGGTCTCAAAAACTAGCCCTTTCATTTTGAAAAAATGTGGTTAAGCCACCTAGATCTAGAAAGGAAAATTGGTGAATGGTGGAATATCAGACTTGATCAAACAACGATGTTCAAAGTCACCAAAAAACTCAAAAACATCAAGGAAAAGATAAAATTTTGGAATAAGGACATTTTTGGGGACATCTTCTAGGATAAGAACTTTGTTAAACAAGAGTTAAATTCTATTCATGAAGCAATCCAAAGTCATGTTCTTTCTAAAAATCTTAAAGAGGAAGATCATAAAGCCCTTGTTAGCTATCATGACATCATATCTAAAGAAGAAACCTATTGGTGCCAAAGATCTAGGTTTGTTTGAATCAGAAGGGGACAAGAATACTAATTTGTTCCACTTAACTACCCTAAAATATAGAGTGGCCAACAGAATAGCCAAAATTTCCAGGAATGACAAGGAGGTTAACAATGAAGAGGAAATCAAGAAAAAATTTGTTGACTTATTTTCTTCTCTACTGGCTGAAGAGAATAATCTAAACCTTATAAATCAGGATTTGTTACTTGAAGCCATCCCGAACATTGTCAACAAAGACCAGAACATTATGTTACAGGATATTCCTTTTGTGAAGGAGATCAAAGAGGCAGTATTTTCCTTTGAAGGAGACAAATCTCCTGGCTCAAATGGATTCCCAATGTTCTTCTTCTAAAATTTCTCGCATATTGTTGAGAAGGATGTCTCTAATGCTGTGAAAGAATTCTTTGGAAGTAGATGTTTACTTAAAGAAATCAATGGAACCTTTTTAGTAATGATTCCCAAAAATTTTGGGGCTCAGTCCTTTGATCAGTTCAGAATGATTAGCCTTTGCAATTCTATTTATAATATTATGTCAAAAATATTAACTTCAAGACTGCTAGCTATTCTCCCTTCATTGATTGCTCCCCAGCAGAATAGTTTCATCCCTGGTAGACAAATTGTTGACTCTGTTATTTTGGATCATGAAAACATTCACTCTACTTCTTTGGCCGGTAGTCAGGGCTTTCTCCTCAAACTTGATCTATCTAAATCTTATGATCGGGTTGATTGGAATTTTCTGTGCCTTGTCCTAAGGAAATTTGGCTTTAATGAAAGGGTTATTCAGATAATATCGTAGCTGGTCTCAACTGCTTCATTTGATGTTATCATTAATGGATCTACTACGAAGCTCTTCAAAATATCCAAAGGTCTCATATAGGGGGACCCTATCTCTCCTATTCTTTTTACTCTATTGGATAAATTCTTGGGGAGATACTTTAAATTTCTTATGGACAAGGGTGTTATCATGGCACTGCGACCTTCTACCAATCCTCTAACTTTATCCCACATACAGTTTTTGGATGATACTATCACCATGAGAACTTATATTGTCAAAGAAGCTAGAGCAATGAAAAATACCCTTAATTTTTATTCCAAAGCTATTGGCCAACTGATTAGCTGGAACAAAAGTGCCTTATTCTTTATCAACACCCTGGATGATAGGCAGGCTAGAATAGCCAAAATATTAGATTGCAAAATTAGTATCTTTCCTTCCTCCTACTTAGGCCTCCCCCTTGGGTTGAATGTTGTTGACTCTTTTTGGAATTTTCTTATTGATAAATTTAACAAGAAATTGGTTGGATGGAAAGGCACTATTTTATCTCAGGTGGGTAAGGTTACCCTTATTAGATCCTCTTTGCGAAGCTTGGTTATTTATGCTCTCAGTCTTTTTAAGATTCCTATGAAATTCTCTGAAAAGATTGAGAGTATACAAAAAAGATTCCTTTGGTATGGTGCTGAGGAAAAAAATTGTATCCCTCTAATTTCTTGGAAGAAGGTTTGTAAACCCAAAAATATGGGGCATTTTGGGTTAAGTTCGGTCAAAGTTATCAACAATGCCCTGCTGGCCAAACAGATGTGGAGGATCTATGAGGAACCTAAGGAATGGAACACCATTGGCAAAAAAAAATACCTCTATGATCTCCCTACTATAGATGCTTTTATTTCTAACATTGAAAAAGTGGAAGGTTCTATTTTCTGGAGGAATATTAATTCTGTCAAAAATCTTACTAGCAAGGGGAAGAAATGGAAGCTGGGAAACGGCCAAAGAATCAAGTTAGGGATGATCCTTGGTTGATGGATATGCCTCTGGGTGACAACCTTGGTTTTAATGATTCCATAAATAGATGAAAAATAGATATGGTACTATAGTTAAATATTATTGGATTAACAATAGCTCGGTGAAACTGCCTGGAATAAGCCTTGCTTTTGATTGTATTGACAAAGCCCTCCTGGCTCAGTGCATCTGTGACTCTAAGGATGACTTTATGGTTTGGGTACCTACTCCTAATGGGATCTTCTCTGTTTCTATGGCCAATTTACTTCAATTTGATCCTCTTGATCCCAAACCTTTATGGGCCAAGGCTTGGAACAAAGCTCTCACTCCTAAGATTGAGATCTTCTATTGGATTTTCATCCAAACTAAATCCCTTACAATGGATAACCTTAAAAAAATGGGATTCTCTATCCCTAATATATGTTGTCTTTGTTGTGAAGTTGAGGAAGATACTAACCACCTTTTTTTGCACTGCTCTTATTTCTAGTAGGTGTGGTCTTTCTTCTTGTAGAAATGTAATATTTGTTGGATTTTTTCCCACTTCATCTAGGAGGTTTGCCAGCAATGGCACAGTCCTAGTGCTAATGAATTGGTCAATGAAACTTGGAATATGGTGGACCCCATGTGGTGTGGAACATATGGAAAGAAAGGAATAATATTAATTTTTGGGATAAGTCCAGTAATACTTCTAGTGTTTTTGAAAAATACCTTAGAGGATTCCATGAAAATATGTCTAAGGGAAACATGCAGCTTTGCTGCAATATCAATGAAACCAAGACTAAGGAGGGTGAATGAGAGAACAGTGTTTGGAGATCCCCTCCAAATGGTTGGCTTAAGATCGATTTCAATGGTGTTTCCAAGGGCAATCCTAGCCCTATTAGGTGTGGAAGCATAATTAGAGATTGTAGTGGTAATTTCATTGGCGCAATTGCTGCACCTCTAGGAATTCAAACCAATCACATTGTTGGAGCTATGGGAGCTCTTCATGGCCTTAAACTTGTTAAAAGGCTCAATTTTTTTAAAAAAATAGGCTTGAGGGAGATTCTATGAACATTATTAAGTGTCTCAAGGGGGATTCTATACCTTCATGGACCATTGATAATGTTATTTCAAAGGCAGAGGAAATTATTTCAGAATGCACTCAAGTGCATATATCCCACGTGTACAAGGAAAGCAACTTCGTGGAGGACAACTTCGCTAATTTGGGAGTTAAGTCTGGTGATGTCATCTTGTGGGAAAGCTTTGCAAATTTGGATGAGGACACTAAATCTAAAATTAATTATGAAAAAATAACACAAAAAGAAGGAATTCTCTAAGTTGTCAAGTGTTACACATATGAGTTCTACAGAGCCTACAGATAGTTATTGGAATGAATGGAGTGGAGGATTTGGCATTAATAACACTTTATTCTCCCATGCTTTTTGGGTTGTTATTTCTGACTGGATGAACTTTGTCGAGAAAGATAACTTTTGCAAGCACATTCTCAAAGCTGGGTAGAGTGAACAGAGTCTGGATTTGAAGTTTATCATCATGGGTGTCGATCTCAAAAGGGAGGAACCTACAAATTGTTGCAAGCTTCAAGGCGAATATATGTGTATGGTATGGAAAAAACTAAGGAAGGGAGGTGTCACCCCGTATCTGGATAAGCTTCATGGGTTTGATAAAATGGTGACCCAAAAGGTTTTTGAAGGGTGGAAAAGATAAACCATCACTATGGATGGGAAGACTATCAACCTATCGGTTGATCTTATTGCCCAAGTGACTGGTATACCCAATAAGGGTTTAAAGTTCTACAGAAATAGGAAGATTCAAATATGGCAGTTAAGAATTTTCCCAAATCTGAGAAGGAGAAGAAGGATTTCGAATATGTCTAGGCCAATGGGTACATTGATGTCAACAAGGTCAAGGAAATATGGTGCAACACCCACCTAGTTATTATGCAGTATTTTACACTCGATGGGCGGTTCATGTGGGAGAAGTCCCACCATTTCATGTTCCTCAATCATTTTAGGTATAAGGATACCATCAACATCCCTTATTACTTACATAGCTCTTTAATTAAAAGCCTAAATGAGCATAAGAAGAAGGATAAGAAGGCCATTCTGCATGAAGGTTTGATTCTATTGATTTATGAATACATAAGGGATTCCATCCCTATCCCTACTGACAAAGCACCCATTAAGGAAAAGGGTAAACAAATATCTGAGGTCAATCTTGAAAGTAGTTTGAAGAAGCGGCAATCTATGAAGAAGGAAGCTACAAAGAGTATCTATGTGAAGAAAATGATACTGAGGATTTAGAGGAAGAGAATCCCATGAATCCCAGAATGAGAAAAACCATAATGGTGAAGAGGAAGATACTAAGGACTCAGTGGACATTGTCAAGTCTCAAGACAAGGGTGAGGATGAGGATGAGGATAGAGACCCTAAGGAGACTAAAGAATAAAGAGCATAAGAATGAGACCGTTGACATTGTTGTTGATGATACCCAGAACAAGGATGATGATACCTAGAATAGGGAGGTTGATGTCGAGGAGCATAACAAAGAAAAAGAGAATTTGGGAAGCAAGGAGAATGATTAGAATGTCAGTGTGGAAGGTAAGTCAAGGGAAATTATGAATTTTGAAGAAATCAATCTGAAAAACTCACAAAATATTGATGATTTGTTTGATACTGCTATCCACTATACAGAGAAGAATACCCCTGATAGGAATTTCCAAGCTGAGGAAGTTCCCATTCTTGATGAGTTTGTGGTGGGCATGAGACATGATATGCAAGTCTCTCAAGATACCCAAGATAATACTGAAGAGGACAACGTGGACACCAATGAGTGAAGAGTCAGAGAATCCTCAATCAGAATGGTCTTTGACGACTTCGATGATAAGGAGGAAGTCACTATTGGTTCTCTTCAAACTGCCAAAGCTCAGGATTTGTATTCTTTCAGATACAACAAGTGGTGTTTCCATGAGAAAAAGAGGCTCAGCCTCAAATGCAAGAAGCTGGAAGCTACTAATTCTATCCTTCAAGAGAAGTTGGAAAAAGGTCTCAGCGAGGGCAACTTGACCCAGAATTCAAACATTGTCCTCAATGATGTGCAGAACAAGATGAATAAAATGGAGAGCACTATCATGGACATTCTCAAGCATATTAAGGATAGTATGAAAGCTTCAAGAAGCAATCTAAAAATCATGGTCAACCTTTTGGACAATAGAATGGGAGAGGAAGATGATCAGAAGAATTATGTTGAGGTAGCTACTAGTAGTCCAAGCTCTAGAACCCGGGCAAGCAGCAAGAAGAAGTCTCTCACTGTGAAGATGAATGTGGAAGACATGAAAAGAAGTATTGTGAGCATGGATAAAATCTGGGCCAAAATGGATGAAACCCTGGATGAAAAAGCTAGAATTCTTAATATTGTCACTTGATCTGGAGCTTTGGCTAGTTTTTTGTCTTTTGTGCTAGTTTTATGTTTTTGGTTTTTAGTTGTTAGTTCTACCCTTCTATGGGTTGTTCAATGTTGGAATCCTTTTTTTTTGGTTGATCTTACTTCTTCCTATTTTTTTCTTCTATCTTTGTAAAGGGTTTCGGGTCCCCTTCAAAACCTATTTTTATCATTAATCAAAACAAGATACATTCATTGCCAACATAACCAAAAGTAAGATCAATATGGTACCACTGATACATCATGTTATACAAGGTAATACAAATTCTACTACACATGTCACAGAGATAACAATAATGAATCAAGTCACAAATGCAATACAATTACATATACATCTCTTGAATAGATGTCTCAAATCGACACATCATAGAATACATATTATCATCTCATTGTGACGATAAAAAAGTATGTAATCAATGAACAAAATGATATAAGAAGAATCAAGGATCATCCACCCATAATAAAAAGAATGTTAGATCTCAATGGTAATAAGAATGACTACCACCCGACCGCGTGGAACCCAGATGTCCACTCTTTCCATGTTGAGGAGATAACACCATGCCTCACTCAAGAAGATATCCAAACAAGTAAGACTAATGTAAATGTACACTAGATGAATTGGTTATAAGGTTATCAAGTATAAATGATCAAGACACAATCAGGTGTGAAAAATATAATTTAGGAACCTAGAACACATATAGGGAAGTTTCATCAATCATCATCTACTTGAGTTACCCTAGACTAGTGACTCTAGATCCTGGAACCTCAAGAAAAACCCACGCAGAACCAGTAATCCTCTCATATAGACAAGGAAACCAATCATGCTAGATCCTTACATCCCTTCGGAAGACAAGAATCATCTCCCACTCCCATCCTTAGCCTAAACTAGAACTCACAGCATTGGCGAGGCACTATAATTATCTTATTAATTTTTTAAACCCAGTAATTTATTAATTTACCACTTATTAAGCTACTTACAATGATTTTCCTTGGTCAACCACTTGTGGGCCCTAATCTCCATTGTAAGATACTTCCCTTCTATGCTCCTAGATAACCTACCTTATGCTTTAACTAAAAATAACAAAGAGAAGGTAAAACCAAAAAAACAAAAGACCTCTCGTAAGTCATTGAACAATGAAAATTCCAAAGACAAGTGTTGGAGCATAATAAAGAATATCACATCCTATACAAGGACCCAATTGTCCACCCCATAATGGGCATCTCAATAAAAGATTACTAATTCTCATAGTCTACCATATTATAAGATCAATGATAATCAAAAGAATCAATAGCATCTCTCTCCAAACATAGAGTAAAACATAAATCAATATCATCTTTCAGACCATAGAACAAATACAATAGAAGAAATAAGGTGACCAAGTAAAATCAAACTCAATTCAATAATAGTTTTCACCTCTTGTGGTTAAATAAAATAATGATCAAGACTCAAGAATATGCGACATCACTCACAAATGCACCCCAAAACCACACATAAACCAATCGTGACATAAAAATAGTTATGAATTTTCCACAGCATAATCCAAATAGTAAAAAGTATAAAATCATAAAATACTTTAGGTCAAAGGACAAGAATCCACCTAGGGAATTACTTTACCCACACTAACATTTAATCAACACCAAACATCACATGATAAAATATGTACATACAAAATTTATTTAAAAACTTATTTAATTAAATATATTTGATTAGGATTGGATTGGGAGGAGCTTCCTAAGCCTTGGGATCAAGTATGTATGGTCATTATGAAATATTTTACTCTTGAAGGGCATTTTGGGGTTTACTTCTTTTACCATTTCCCCTTGTTGAACCATCTCCATCACTGGGACCTAATTTTTCTCCCCTTTTACCTTTTGCACTCTTTATAAGCCACTGTCATGGAGGTGCCTGAGGATCGTAACAAGAATAAAAACTATGCCATTCTCCATCAGGGCCTCATGCTGAGACTTTATAACTTCCATTTGGCATTCTGTCCTCCCAAAACTATCACTATCTAGGGTGTCCCCACCTCCCCCTTCCCTTCTGTGGACCCCCCAGTGGAGGAAAAAATAATAATAACCAAACACCCCTCATCAGTCTCCCCATGCCTCTCCATCGGAAACCCCTTCAAAAATTGGTCAAAAAAATAAAAGTGTCCAGATGGATCCTCCCACGTATGCTAAAAAACACAAAAAGGAACCTATTGTTGACCTTGTGGATTATTATTTCAAGGTTGGTGACACATGTCGTAGATCTAGCCGAATTGCTTCTAAATAACAAAAGAAGGAAAAAGTGGTGCAGGAAAGATATGTGGACGAAGATGAAGAGGATCCTGGTTTAGAAGACAGTGAAAATTCTAGGTGGAATATGAAGGGGACTAATAATAGCATTAGCTCTACTCATATTTTATCCAACTTTAAAAATGACATTGGTGGCCCTATTACTTCTAAGCAGAAGGACAGTAACAAAAGTACTCCCCCTTTAAATGTCTCTTCCCCTTCTCGCACTAAGGAAAAAGGCAAACATGTTACTAGGGATTCAAGGAGGAAAACTGAAGGTTCTCAATGTGTTGTTGATGAGGACAAAAAGGAGAAGATCGTCTCCTATGTGGGGTGTGTGACCAACACAAAGGAAATAAACAAGATAAAAAAGTTTCTTATGCTTGATAAGAGCTTTGCCACAATGGCTCAGCTTTCCATAAAAGTTATGCACTTGTCTACTACTACTTTATGTCTATTGCAATGGGTGAAGGAGAACAATAAGGACGCTAAAGACGATGAGAATAAGGACTTTTTCCAATTCATGTTCGATGATTGGACTTGACTTTTGTTGCCCAAGCCCAACAAGGATACAAAGGAAAATTAATGGTCATATTACAAGTTGTGTTCTTTTCTTTACTTCTCATCCTTAGAAGAACCATTAGGGTTCTTTTATTTTGGTTCAGCCTGTGTGGCATGGTACTTTTGTCACTATGTGGTTGCAGAACTTTCTTTAAACCTATAATGGCTTCTTAGATATTTTTAAAACTCTTAGTAGCTATTCTAGTACTGATACTAGTAGTTATTATGGTACTGATAGTAGTATTACTAAAACTTACTCTTTTAATGTTATGTTACTGATAGTTAGATGGTGGGTGGGGTTTTTTTATATTAAGGGAAGGGATTGGCAAACTGTCTATTGTTAATGTGTGGTAACTGTTGTTCTTGAGGCTTTTCCTCTTGTTGTTTCATAGGCCAGCCCCCTTGTTTTGGCTTCTTTTAATATCAAAATCATCTTATTAAATTTCAATTATGTAACATTATTATGTTATTAAATTAAAGAATCTTATATCATAGATAAATTAATTAATAACATAAATATACATCATTGGGTTAAATATTAATTCCAATTCCATTTATAGAATATAAATTTAACTCCCATTTGAATTAATATTTAATCTTTATTTATTTTATATTGTAACCATAACTCAATTAATTATAATCTGACTTAAATTATAAATTAAGTTATTTATAATTCCACCCATATTATCAAATAATCATAAATAAATGATTATAAACTTAACTCAACTATAACTCTTGTTAAAATATAACTAAATTATAATCATATATCTATTAAATTATAACCACACTTGCTTTAATAAATTATATCCAACTAACAATTAACTAGACTTAATTATATAAATGGGTAAGTGCACAAAAATGGGGGACCAAAAAGGGGGTATAAGATGCCACTTTTTTTTTCTGAAATCAGCAAACTCTGAACTTCAACGAGAAATTGAGGATAGTTACACTCAAAATTTTAAAATGTGACAAAAACAAGAGTTGTTCTACTCCAAGTCTAGTTTCTAAAATACTAATTTATTTTAGAAATGGTGGAGATTCAGGCCCTCAAAAAGGGGGATCACAAAAAGTGGTCCTATTTTTTGTAAAAAAACATAACATAGTGTCTGGTGTGCTCCCCCTAAAATGTTAACTTTTTTTAAAAAATAATTAATCGCTCCAGTGAGAAATTAGCTAACACCACCTAGTTTATCTTGGATTTTTCTACTAATTTTTTATGAAAGTGTGATTTTTTGCGATTTTCCTAAGTAGACAGATCCTGAAAATGTGAAATATCTATGTGCTCCCCCTAGAAATCATTGAAAACTAATTGAAAATCAAAACTTCTTTTTTTAAAGTGTGTAGAATGGAGTCTAGTTTCTGAAAATGTAATTTGTTTCAAAATTTGATTAACAAGCCAAAATCTAAGCCCAAATGAATACACGTTGGTTTTTGAGAAAAATCGGACATACTTACAAAAGCAATTAGAGATGAAAAACTTAACATAATGAGAATTCAAAATAAACTATATGGTTAGATAGCTAATAGAGAGATCTACAATATCATGCCATCTGATTTTTCATTATTAAACCACGTGCAAACCTGACGGGGAGCACACAAGAAAAAATGTTATTTTTTTGTAGGTTTGTTGGAAAACACATCTCAGACCTGTTTGAATCCTACAAGCCTTTAGGTTGGATCTCCAAGGAAAATCCAAGCCTTAGGCTTGGTAAACTTCAATGTCATTCAAATCGTGCATGCGCTATAGGGCGTGCACGCTATGTAAATTTATGGTTTTCATAGTGCGTATGCGCTATGTAAACCATAAAAAACTCCTTAAGGGAGGGAGATACAAAGAGTGAGAAGGTGGAGGAGGGAAACATAAAAAGAGAGAGAGTAAGAGAGTTAGAATGATAGGAGGAGAGAGGAAGAGAAGGTGAGAGAGAGAGAGAGGGGAGAGATACGTGAGAACGGGGAGAGACTCTCTCTCTCTCCATTTTTCATTTTGTGTGTCTAACATAGGGTGTACGCCCTATAGCGCGTGCGCTATAGCGCATATGCGCTATTTAAGAATACAAAAAAATGGTAACAAAGCTAAGAAAATCGTGAAAGAGGCCCACTTTTTACTGTATATTGTCTCATTTATACAGTTTATTCAAAAAATATTCACTTTTCATGGTGTTGAAGATCACAAAGAAGCATATTCTATCAATTTGCAACACCTTTTTGTTCAAAAATAAACATCGAAGTGTGAAAGTCAATAATGCTTCACCAAAATTGATCCATTGAGGTAAGTTTTTTATTGTTTACATGTGAATTGTGAATAAAGAGTCTTTATGTTTATATAATTGATACGATATGCATTTTTTGAAAAAAAAAATTGACATATATTTTAAAAGATTTATATTATAATTTGTCATACATTTCTATTATATTTGAGTTAATATAATTTAGATTGATATTATAAAGTTTCACTTCTTGTAATAGATTGATATAATAATTTGCAAGTTGTAATGAATTCTTATGTAGAAATCATCATCATGCCAAGGAAACGAGAAAAGACTCTAACACTAGAAGAGCATGAAAGATACAAAGAGAAGAAAAGGGAAAGAATGCGACAACTTTGTGAACACAAAAAATTGCATACCATAGAAGAAGATTTTCCTTTGGATGAGGAACATGAAATATCAATAGAAAGTAAGAGAGAATTGGAATTGGAAACAAAAAGGCAATGGATGAGAAACTTGTGTGCAATAAGACAATTGAATTATGAAGATGTGGGCACATCATTTATGAGTTCCCAAGTTGAAGAGACACCACCATCCAATTTTGGAGACACCCTTGTATCATCTTGAAGGCACACCATTGTCTTCATTTGAAGGTGTAGGCACACTATTATCTACATCCAAAGGTGTAGCCACAACATCGTGTCATGTTGAAGGTACACCATTAACATCTCAAGTTGGTGAAGATCCATCTTTCACATCTTTGATTGAAGGTACATAATTGACAGATAATGTTGTTGATGTTCATAATGTTGAGGCCACTCAACAGTTGAAAACACATCCTAGAACTGTTTATAGAAGGCCAAAATATTTGATTGATATTGATACTAACATTTTGAAAGAAATGCCTGAAAATATTTCCAAGCATCCTTGTCAAAGATATGCTATTCATATTTGGAGATTATTTTTTGAGAATTTAAATATGATAGGAAGATGTCAACTATTTGTTTAAATGATGAAAAATCTAAAATTTAGGTGCATCATGAAGATTCTTGGGCTAAGAACGATGGATGCATCAAGTGAAAACTCTATTGTAAAGAATATAATGACTGTATATGAGAGTGTGGGTTCTACATCATGCACAAAAGATAGTAATGTCATAGGATGTGTACTTACTGATGGAAATACAATAATGGGAAAGCAAGATACTGAGAGGGGGGTGAATCAGATCTTCAAATTTAAACACTTAAAACAAAATAATCCACATTCATACATATATGAATCTAATGTAATCTTAGATAGCATCCACACAATGAAATAAATAACACAATAACTTGGTAACCTAGAAACCCAAATAGGTAAAACTGGGGTGGGGATGACACCCACAAAATTCTCCACTACTGCAGTAATAAAGTGTACCTGTTAAGGTTACAAATGTTGATCACAAAATGTAATCTACCCTGTTAAAGGTCTGCTCGGTTAAGAGCTAAAGATCATTACAATCTACCATGTTAAAGGATTTGAACTCACAATAAAGTAAGCACTCTGTTAGGAGATAAAGAAAGGTCTGCTAGAACCACTCTGTTAAGAGATTTTCACCTGATACAATGATTAGAATGTCTCAAGTATTGATCCTTCATTATGCACTCTGATGCTGATGACGAATCTCCTCTTTCTAGTACCTTCTATGATCTCATAATCTGATATAACTTTACTTTGTTGTTCACTATTTTGTCACTCTACTTGATCTCTGCTTCTTAACAAAATAACCCTCTGTCCATTTCACTTCAAAATGCAGTCACCGCACTTCGTCTGCTCTCCATACACACACATACAAAAATAGGGTTTCAAAGCAATCTAATATATCTATTCAAGTCTGATAGTGAGATCTATATCAATGATCAAGATCTAATACCCATACCTTGATGGTATTACAATTAATGTTCATGCATATATAGGATAAAACAATTAAATGCATAACTAACTCTGTAGAAGAATATTAAATGCATACATAAGTCAGCCCAAAAGCTTATACAAGTCGGCCAAATCACTTATCCTCAAAGTTTGTATCACTCCAGACATGTATAAAAAAACTGTTCTACTCGGCACTTGACTTCTCTATCGCTCAACACTTAACATCTCTATTTCCTTCTTAGCTCGGGAATGTAACTCAGCTCGGCAATGTTGCTCGGCCTTGCATAGTTTTAGCTCAGCCACAGTGATAGCCAACTAAAACTGCCTAAGTGAATGACTAAGTGTTGGTCACTAATCATCAATAGAGCTTAGATATTAACAATCTCCCCCTTTGATATTAGTGGCAAAAACACTTATCATTGCTTTCGTTCATTTCATCAAAATATTGCCTAAGTACACTAAGTACTCCCCCTAGGAATATACTTGGAATAATCCATATAAAAAGTTTACATGCCTTCAAAAATTATATACAAGTGTACATGTACTGTACTGATGTATCATACTGTATCCTTTCCGACTTCCTTATTGATTTCCCCCTTGTTTTTGTCACTGATTACTAGTGGGGTTAAGTTGTACTTATCCAAAAATTGTTTATGAAGCTGGAAGGTGGATTCAAATGTAGTATCCTGGCTTTCCTTAGCAATCTTCATAACTTCTAATTTTATTTCTAGCTCTGTAGCTAGACTAACTAAACTTTTTGCAGTTGATAGATTTGCATTACTCTATGATAACTCCTTTGCAATTGAAAGTTCCTTATGTATTACCTCCAAGTGAGGCAATAGGCTTGTCTGAATAGCTATCAATCTGGCCCTTATTCGCCCATCTTCAGCCATAAGCTCAGCTATTCTCCATTGTGCATTTATCAACTTATTAAGATGTAAATAACTAGAGGTAGTATCTTTACCCAAAGTAGTGCCAGTTGATCTCAAATCTAATTGTAGCTTCTCAACAAGCTGTAGATTATCCTTTGTGAAAAATTCAACACCACATAATTTTTTGTACAAAGAATAAACATTGGTTGTAACTTTCTCTAAAGTTTCTACAAGAATAGAAAGTTCAACTTGTTTTGTTGCAATTTCTTCTGAGATTTTCTCTAGAACTTTGCTCTCAAATCTTCTCCTGGACCATTGTAGAAGCTTTTCATTGCTGTCTATGTCCTCATCAGTTACCTTCTGTACAATGTTGACTAGCTGATCAATGATTGGAGCTTGAGGAATTTCATCCTCTAAGTCAAAATCCTTTGCAAATATGTCTTTGATGTCATGCAACACCTGCTTTTTCTTTTGTTCTATCTTCATCTCTTTCTGTCTCTTCTTCCTCTTAAGTAATTCTTGAAGAGTCCCTATTTGTTCAAAAGATAACTCATTGGGATCCCATTGTGGAATCACAATGACTTCATCTAATGTTACATCTAGAATTTGAGACTTCTTCTTCAAGATTTTCTTTTTCTTCACCTTTGGAGAACTTATGCTCGACAGCATAATATCTTTTCCTTTGACAGTGTCAATGTCCATTGCCTCTTTTAATTCTGTCAAAATTGTCTGGGGATTCAGCATACTCTCAATTTTAGGACTTGTAGGAGTGGATGATGCAGAGTGTGGTAGATCAGCCAACACTTGCATTGCCTCTTCTTCTTTAGGCTTATCAATAGTATCTGTTATCACTACTCCACTATCTAAAACTGTTTTCACAACCTCTAAAATAGGTGGATTTTGTGAAGTTACCCCTTGTTCATTTTCTTGATGTTTCTCTTCACTTTTATGATCATTGACAACTTCAATTATTTCATTAGATGTTGTGGTCTTCCCTTCTTCAGTATCAGTTGCCTTAATAGGCGAATCAATGTCTTTACCACTCGGCATTTCTTGTTCCTCGGCATTCAAATTGCTTGGATCATCAACTATAAAATTCATAGGACTATCTGCAGTCAGATCAATAGAATTAGTTGAGTCTAATGCATCTTTGGTTTTTTCCTATTCTATGGAAATTTGACCTTGAGTAATTTGTGGCTCAGGGGTAGTCTTCATTTCAACTTCTTTTGTCTTTTGCTCAGATGTCCCTTCACCAGATTTCTTATCTTTTGGAATGATCAGTCCAAATATTTCCTTCTAGATCCTTGTGCTCTATTGTACTACACCTTCAATATCATTTTTTAGAACAACATAGCCTCTGAGTTTAGGAATAAACCTACTCTTGTATTCCTCAATGAATTTGGCTCTTTGTTTTGAGGTTAGCTCATGTATTACCTGGGCTAGAGTTCCTTTCCTAATCTGTCTTTATGTGGCAAGTGCAAATTCCCATTTGCTTGACAAAAAATCATAAAGTTCATTGGGCACATGATTTCCTATCTCTGTAGGAGTTAATTTGAAAGTACTCATCATATCCAATAGTACTTCTTGTACTTTGTGCCTATCTGCAGTTTTCAACTTTTCATACTTAATGAACTTAAAAGTTGCTAACCCTACTGAATTCCTCAAAGTGTCACATACCTCATCAATACTAGCTGGTTTCTTGAATTGTGTTGTAGGTATGTTATTGGGTTCATCAGTTTCTGTCTTTTCCTCATCACTATCTGTTCCCAAATTTAATCTCCTTCTTGGTCTTTTCGCTGGCTTACTCGGCTCAACCTTGGGAGAAACCTTTGCTTCCTTTCCAGAACTACTTTCTGCAACTTTCCTCTTACCATATACTTTTGTTTGTACTTCTGTTGGAGAAGTAACAGTTGATGCTCTAGTCCTCAGACGATTAGCTGTAGGAGGTGTAACCTTGGGTTTGGCTTTGCTCAGCTTGGTTACTATGACAATTGGTGGTCTTTTTCCCTTAGCTTTCTTAGTAACCTCTTCTGATGCACTCACTTCCTCCTCTAAAGAAATATCCTCACCTTGTCCAGTGGTCAAGCCTAAAGGTGCATCCTCAGGTTCTTCATCACTACCAAAGCCAACCATTTTCTTCAGATTTTTCACAATCTTCTTTCTTTTCCTCTCCATAGTTCCCTCATTCAAGCTTCTAGAAATTTTAGCCTTAGCTTCATCAAAATTTCCAAATCTCTATGTTGTAGTATCAATTGCCTAGGCTAGGATTGCAATG
Organism: Thuja plicata; assembly: GCA_018584345.1. Taxonomy (NCBI): domain Eukaryota; kingdom Viridiplantae; phylum Streptophyta; class Pinopsida; order Cupressales; family Cupressaceae; genus Thuja; species Thuja plicata. The sequence goes on from MU226072.1 coordinate 2,996,772, forward strand.
ATGGCAGCTAATGCTTCATCAATATTGATTTCATATGGAAATGGGTCTAAGCTTGTTATCCTAGGTGTCATTACCTGGATATAAGTATTATCTATATCAACTAGAAAACAGATTTCTTCATAGTGCTTCTCCACTAGTGACTTAGGAATTCTAGTCCTTAATCTCATTCTCTTCTTGAATTCTACAAAATAGCTCCCCATAATGCTATTGAAATTACTT
>MU226072.1:3000194-3040611 GCA_018584345.1 Thuja plicata
AGTAAGCACTCTGTTAGGAGATAAAGAAAGGTCTGCTAGAACCACTCTGTTAAGAGATTTTCACCTGATACAATGATTAGAATGTCTCAAGTATTGATCCTTTGTTATGCACTCTGATGTTGATGATAGATCTCCTCTTTCTAGTACCTTCTATGATCTCATAATCTGATATAACTTTACTCTTTTGTTAACTGTGTTGTCACTCTACTTGATCTCTGCTTCTTAACAAAATAACCCTCTGTGCATTTCACTTCAAAATGCAGTCACCACACTTCGTTTGCTCTCCATACATACACATACAAAAATAGGATTTTGAAGCAATCTAATATATCTGTTCAAGTCTGATAGTGAGATCTAGATCAATGATCAAGATCTAATACCCATACCTTAATGCTATTACAATTAATGTTCATGCATAGGATAACACAATTAAATGCATAACTAACTCCGTAGAAGAATATTAAATACATACATAAGTTAGCCCAAAAAGCTTATACAAGTCAGCCAGATCACTTATCCTCGAAGTTTTTATCATTCCAGACATGTATACAAAAAATGTTCTTCTCAGGACTTGACTTCTCTGTCGCTCGGCACTTAACATCTTTGTATCCTTCTCAGCTCGGCAATGTAACTAGGCAAACTGAAAACTGCTCGGCAATGTTGCTCGGCCTTACATAGTTTTAGCTCAGCCACAGTGATAGCCAACTAAAACTGCCTAAGTGAATGAATAAGTGTTGGTCACTAATCATCAATAGAGTTTAGAGATTAACAATCTTACATCAACAATAGTAAGCACTCAAATGAAGAAATCTTGACTCATTAGAAAGACAAGAAAAGCATTGAAAATAAGTAGAAAGGGAAAGATAAATCAATTGTTGAAGATTTAAAATCTGTGATTGAATACTTTTGAAAGAATAACACACGAGTATCTCCCAATCAAAGAGATTTTTTAAGAAGGATAATTGGTAGTTGAATCCACATTCCACATCCAAAACATTTTTTGGATTCAACTCAGGCACAATTCTTTGCAAAATTTATACATATGTATCCTCAATTTAAAATTAGTCAGAGATATTTTGAAATGGCTAAACCTTTTATGTGAAGATAAATCACACACGCACAACTTGTTTTTGTAGGGTACATATTGAATTTTCTAACCATTTTGATTTTTATAAGCAAATATGTGTAGATTTGCATTCTAACAATATTTTGCAGGATTGTAACATCAATGACCCACTTACACCTTCAAGGGAATTAATTACTACAATTTTATGTGAAAGAGCAGATGGTCAACAATTTTACAAGCTCTCATGCTTTAATGGTACATGCATAGATTGTGGTGTTTTTCAACATTTGCCAATTTGTCAATATATGGAGAGTACATATGCAATTGGGAATGAAAAAGTGGATTTTGGAAAATATAAGATAGTCACATATGCTCTAAAAGATGGAAAGGAGGCTAAAAGATGTGATTTAGTAATTGAAAAGATTCCAGTGTATCAGTTCATGGATATCTTTTGTTATAACATTGTGTATGAGTATGAAAGGCATACACATAGAGCTTGATGGTTGGATATGCAATTCAAGTTGTGCAAGGACACATTCCCACTTGATACCATTGTTTCAATTATTGACTTCGCAGAGAACTACACTCTACAAACACAAACGAGGTGAAAGTAAATTATTATAGCTCTCAACAACTTGCTATATTTGTTCATATAGCATTTATGCATTCACCTGACAGTACAAAGAAGAACAAGAAGATATTGAGGGAGTGTCATTTTTACATCAACGATGATCGTTCGCATTCTACAGAGTTTGTACACGCTTGCTTTCATCTACTTTATAGTAACTTGAGTAATAGGAGCATATCATATTGTCAACACATCATATGGTCAGACAATTGTGCATCACAGTTCTAGAATTCTTAGATGTTTTATTGGTCGAGCAGGATGTATACGAACACTGGTATTCAGTATATGTAGAATTTTATAGAGGTCGATCATGGAAAGGGAGATCATGATGGTGCAGGTGCATGTATAAAAAGGGCCTTAGCACACGAAGAATTAAATTACAAAGAACAAGAAACATTGTCAGATGCGAGATGTATCATCTGATGGTGTAATGCTACAATGGGTCCAGGTAATGAAGGTGAGTCTACAGTTCATAGATTTTTTTGGTTGATGGATGAAACTAACATTGCACCATATGAGGATTGTTGTACATTAATAGGATCAAGTGAGCTACAGTCTTGTACAAGCTCTAATGTAGGTTCATGTATCATCCATGCACGACATATGGTATGCTTTTGTTCATCATGCACAGATGAAGATTGGGATGGGTGTGAGTCAAAGGAATGGGTCAACAAATGGTCTACACAAATTTTGAGGCCACTTGACTACTATCATCCCCCAACAACATTTCAACTCACACAAATGGAATCATCCATTGACTTTGACTGTTTGTCTGATCTAGTGCAAATGGGTAAATTGTCAACTCACAAATACTCTCAAATTTAGTACTTTATTGTAAGTATTCATTAAATTAATCTCCTTGTTATGCTTTTATCATTGCAGACCATGTTTTTTTTGTTAGTGCACCTGAAGATAATGATGAAGGAACAAATTATTATTTGTGTCGTTGTGTTGAGGCCAAAAAGAAATTGGATCACTCTATTATAGATGATGAAGGATTGGAATACCCTACAGGAGCAGTCGTTGTAACTGGTACATGACTTAGATAGTATTGTATGAAGAACGGTAGGTTATGGTTGTTCAAGGATTGGGAGACACACAGGAATATTCTTCATTATTCCAACCTTGTCATTGCATCAAATGTCCATTTGACCAGATATGGAGGAAAACCAAACAATAAAACCCTTTGGAAGGTTTGTGAGTCAGACCACAAGGCAATACTTGAGACAATAAAGGGTAGGGAAGATCCGGTTGGTTCATTAGACTAAAAGTGAATCCAAAATGTTGTAATGTTGAATATAGTTGAAAGCATGTGCATATAACATGTATATTTGTAAAGGAATTAATTCCATTGAATCCACATTGGGTAGATTGTAAATTGCTCATGCATTACCCTGTATGTATACCGGGAAGTTTGTAAGATTTAATAACAAATTTTCTCTTCTACTTTTTGGGGCAATACTAGAGGTTTTCTCTTCTCAACTCTTTCCTCTTGGTGCTCCTAATGAGATGAGTTGTAAACATATTTTTCATAATTAATTAAACAACTATGTTCACAAAATGAATTCTTTGTATATATGTATCTACAAAAAAACAAATTTAAACTATACCTTTCTTTTTCCTTTGATGGTATGATTAAAAGCTCATCTAAGAATACAAGTGTGGAGAACCTAAAATATCATTTAAACTAATTATATATTTAGATAATCCCTCAAAACCCCTAAAAACTAGGGCTTTCTCAATCTCAAAGCTCAAAGCACTTTCTGAACCAACCAATGATGGATTCACCTTCCCCTTGACATGTGGGAACACATTCCATCATAAGATATAGCCTTTCAATGGCTAGAGTTGTTGCTGCTACACCCTTGCACCAATTTTAGTGTACTTCTAAGACTTGAGACATTGCATATCTTGAAAATCGCTCATCCTAGCATTGAACCATCTTTGCCAAAAGCTTTGGAATGTCAGGTGAACTCTAGGAATGACCCCGTCATGGAGGCAAAGTGGCTCAAATATTATCGACTGCTATGGAGCCAAGTGTCCCTCAAGGTGCACTAAGCAACAAACTTGGCAATATTCAAGAGTATGTTTCTTAGAGATCGCGAGGGGTATCAAAAAACCATAAGGTGTAATGGTATCATGTCATAGAGGCTTGTGATAACCTATCTCAAATTTTGGAGATTCGCTTACATTTTTATTTGCTGACCCAATCTCGGTTGATGCAAAAACTTGCAATGTTGCACAGTTGAAAGCTGAAACATTGCATATCTTGAAATAGGCTCATCTTGGCATTGAACCTTCTCTACCAATAGCTCTGTAATGTTGGGTGAATGCTAATAACAACCCCATCATGGAGGAAAAGTGGCTCAAACATTGTCGATCACTATGGAGCCAAGTGTCCCTCAAGGTGCACCGAGCAACAAAATTGGAGATCTTCAGGAGTCCATTTCTCAGAGCTTGCGAGGGGTATCAAAAATATGTCAAGTGCTACAAGACCATGTCATGGAGGCCTACAATAACCTCTCTCATATTTTGGAGATTCACTTTCATTTTTATTTTCTGACCCAATCTCAGTTGATGCAAAAACTTGCAATGTTGCGTAGTTGAAAGCTGAAATATTGCATATCTTGAAAACCGCTCATCCTAGCATCAAATCGTCTCTGCCAAAATCTCTATAATTCCAATTGAACCCTAGGAATGACCTCTTCACAGAGTCAAAGTGGCTTGAACATTGTCGACCGCTATGGAGCCAAGTATCCTTCAAGGTGCACTAAGCAACAAAATCAGAGATCTTTAGGAGTCCATTTCTTGGAGATCGTGAGGGGTATTGATGAGACATTAGGTGCTACAAGACCGTGTCATAGAGGCTTGCAATAATCTATCTCATATTTTGGAGATTCGCTTTCATTTTCATTTTCTGACGCAATCTCAGTTGATGCAAAAACTTGCAATGTTGTGCAGTTGAAAGCTGAAACATTGCATATATTGAAAACCACTCATCATGGCATCAAACCATCTTTGCCAATAGCTCAAGACTGTGAGTTGAACCTTAGGAATGACCTCGTCACAGAGGAAAAGTGACTCAAACATTGCCAACCACTATGGAGCCAAGTGTCCCTCAAGGTGCACCGAGCAACAAAATTGATGATCTTCAGGAGTCTGTTTATCAGAGATCCTGAGGGGTATCAATAATTTGTTAGGTTATACATGACCATGTCATAGAGACTTTCAATAACCTATCTTGAATTTTGGAGATTTGCTTCCATTTTCATTTGTCGACCCAATCTCGGTTGATGCAATGTTACGTAGTTGAAAGCTGAACCATTGCATATCTTGAAAAAAACTCATCATGGCATTGAACTGTCTCTGCCAATAGCTCTAGAATGTTGGGTGAACACTAGGAATGACCTTATCATGGATGCAAAGTGGCTCTAACATTATTGACCACTATGGAGCCAAGTGTCCCTCAAGGTGCACCTAGCAACAAAATTAGCGACCTTCAGGAGTCAGTTGCTCAGAGCTCGGGAGGGGTATCGACAAGTTGTGAAGTGCTACGGGACCATGTCACGGATTCCTACAATAACCTATCTCAAATTTTGGATATTTTCTTTCATTTTCATTTTCTGACCCAATCTCGGTTGATGCAAAAACTTGCAATGTTACGCAGTTGAAAGTTGAAACATTGCATATCTTGAAAACCGCTCATCCTGGCATCAAACCATCTTTGCCAACAACTCTAGAATGTTGGTTGATCCCTAGGAATGACCCCTTCATGGAGGCAAAGTGGCTCAAACTTTGTCGACCACTATGGAGCCAAGTGTCCCTTAATGTGCACCGAGCAACAAAAGCGGTGATCTTCACGAGTCCATTTCTCAGAGCTCACGAGGGGTATTGACAAGCCATTAGGTGCTACAGGACCATCTCATAGAGGCTTGGAATAACCTATCCTAGATTTTTTTAGATTCACTTCCGTTATCATTTTTTGACCCAATCTCGATTGATGCAAAAACTTGCAATGTTGCGCAATTGAAAGCTGAAACATTCCATATCTTGAAAACCATTTGTCTTGGAATCAAACCATCTCTGCCAATAGCTCTGGAATGTTGGGTGAACCCTAGGAGCATCATTTTCATGGATTCAAAGTGGATTGAACATTTTCGACCACTATGGAGCCAAGTGTCCCTCAAGGTGCACCAAGAAATAAAATTAGTGATCTTCAGGAGTCCATTTCTCGGAGCTCGCAAGGGGTGTTGACAAGTTGTTAGGTGCTATGGGACCATGTCACAAAGGCCTATGATAACCTATCTCATGTTTTGGATATTCACTTTTGTTTTCATTTTCTGACCCAATCTCGGTTGATGCAAAAACTTGCAATGTTGCATAGTTGAAAGCTGAAACATTGCATATCTTGAAAACCGCTTGTCCTGGAATCGAACCATCTCTGACAATAGCTCCAAAATATTGGGTGAACACTAGGAACATCCTTTTCATATATGTGAAGTGGCTTGAACATTTCCGACCACTATGGAGCCAAGTGTCCCTCAAGGTGCACCAAGCAACAAAATTATAAATCTTCAATAGTTTGTTTCTCGGAGCTCGTGAGGGGTATCGACACACCGTTAGGTGCTACAATACTATGTCATAGAGGCCTGTGATAAAATATCTCAGATTTTGGATATTTTCTTACCTTTTCATTTTTTGACCCAATCTCGGTTGATGCAAAAACTTGCAATGTTGCATAGTTGAAAGCTAAAACATTGCATATCTTGAAAACTGCTCATCCTGGCATCAAAATGTTTCTGCTAATAGCTCCAGAATGTTGTGTGAATGCTAGGACCATCATGGAGGTGAATTGTCACAAACGTCTCTGACTGCTATGGAGCCAAGTATCCCTCAAGGTGCACCAAGCAACAAAATTGGTGATCTTCAGGAGTCTATTTCTCCGAGCTCGGGAGGGGTATCGATGAGTCATCAGGTGTGATGGGACCATGTCACAGAGGCCTACGATAACCTATCTTAGATTTTGGAGATTCACTTTTGTTTCCATTTATTGACCCAATCTCAGTTGATGCAAAAACTTGCAATGTTGCCTAGTTGAAAGATGAAACATTGAATACCTTGAAAACCGCTCGTCCTAGCATCGAGCCATCTCCAACAACAACTCCAAAATGTTGAGTGAACCCTAGGAACAAACCTATCATGGAGGAAAAGTGGCTTAAACATTTATGACTGTTGTGGAGCCAAGTGTCCCTCAAGGTGCACCAAGCAACAAAATCTGCGATCTTCAGGAGTCTATTTCTCAGAGCTCGCGAGGAATATCAATGATTCATCAGGTGCTATGGGACTGTGTCATGGAGGCCTACAATAACCTATCTTGGATTTTGGATATTCACTTACATTTTTATTTTCCTACCCAATCTTGGTTGATGCAAAAACTTGCAATGTTGCGCAGTTGAAAGCTGAAACATTGTATATTTTGAAAACCGCTCGTCCTGGCATCAAACCGTCTTCGCTAACACCTTCAATTTGATGTTTAAATACTAGGAATAACCTTTTTAGGCTTCAAAACTCAATTGAACATTCAGGACCACAATGTACAAGTGCATCCATTAACATTCTTGTAGTGCCCTAAATAGGTCCAGGTGGTCAAAATGCTCCAATAGGACTAAAATTGGGTAGGATTGATATTTTTGATCTTATATAAATTATTATCACTCCATTAAGGTGTTGGAATGAATATTACAAATCTAGGTTTATAAAATGAAACATGCATATTCTCATTAAGTATGAATCATTCAGTAACAATATACATAGATACACGTGCAAGCATAAATATATGGCATAAGCAATTTACAAAGCATAAGACATCCACATAAACATAAAGTAGTCTACATCAATACACATGACACATTAATTTCATACTTAAAATATAAACTATATATTTGTAGAGCGTGAAGAAAAATATATATGTGGAATAATGTCATAGATCAAATATGTCCAATAAAGTTAGATTGGTTTCGTGAAAGCCAAATGGATATAGAACATGTCACTTATACAATATACAAAAAATATGTCAAGTAATGCCATATTGGCGTACAATGATTATCCCTAATCTAGCCATTTCCTGGAAGGGGAAGAGAACAAATCCTGAGTTGTCTTCGATCATTGCATCGATGGAGATACAGTTGTCTTCTGAGTACACTCACTAGTCCTCCTTTCTAGACTCTTCTACAGCTCGAGTTGATAAAATAACAAGTATAAATATTAATAACTAATATACATCAGAATTCAATTATATGATGACATAAAATATAATAATTTCTTACCGCTACAAAATAGTCGCTATGTACATCCACCGAAGGCGCACACTAACGATCTGGAGTAATGAGTCCCTACAACAATTATCAAAATAATATTTAAAATACATACATGAATATCATTAAAAATTTCAATACAAACTATTAAAATAATAATTCTAATTAAGTAATCTCTTTCATACCTTGGTCAGTGCTTCAAAACTAGCTATAGCTCAAGCTACGCCACGATTCAAAGTATCACGAATAACAGGATTAGACTCTATTGTCAATAACTAAAAATGAAACAACAAGAGTATTATGTAGTTGTCAAGAATACCTATAATATTTTACAACCCCACTAATTAATAAATGGTACCTCTGTGAAGGTGTCATCACATCCTTTAGTGTGTGGTGTCGATGTCATAGCTCCAGTATTAAACTAGTGCACATCTATGGTAATTTATAAGACAATCATTAATATAAGAACATACCATTGACTTGTTAATTATAATGCATTATTACATATATACCTGTGGACTAAATGATGTCATCACAAAGCCAGGTGAAGGAATGTGATCATTTCCATGACCACTTTGACTCTGGATTTTGATCATAATTTGTCTACTAATTTAGTTATTCATTCATTTATTAATTAAATATAATCAAGTAATTCAAATTAACATGCAAATAAACATACCTCGACGAAATGTGAACTATGCCCTTCGCTGTCTAATGTTAATGTTGATGGTCCAGCAGTGAACTAATGTACATGCACAATAAGTTATGAGGCAAACATCCATATAATTATAGAATAATCAAATGTATTAGTTTAAAAATGTTTTATTTGATACATACTTGTGGAGTTGACGATGTAGTGTATAATGGGTCTGGGGGATCATTGTCGCTACAACTGACACTCTTTCCCTGAATTTTCATCATAAATAATAGATACTAATTTAATTAAATTCGTTCATTTAAAAATGAAATATGATCAAATAAATTCAATGAACTTGTAAATATTTGTCTGTGTATCAATGCCAAATGTTGCATTGAGAAAAGCATCAGTCATCAGTCCATTATCCTCTTCCTCTCTGTACGTAGTACCAAATGTGCACATGGATCCACAAGAATGACAAAAATAGCCCCTTGCAAACTGACCATGGTCACCCTCGACTAGAGGAGTGGCGCACTGAATGAGATTCTATGTCAGAGCACTAATCATGCCTAGTGTGTCCACCTCCACATGTTCCTTCACATTGGAAGGAATACTAACATGTGGCTTGCCACTGGGAAACCTAGGTTCATTAGGGTCACAACATGCCATACATCTATCAAATAATGACCCCCCAACTCTACCCTAAGACTCTAGAGAGTCAAAATAATTTGGCACCTCCTTCAGAACAAACTCACAATAGAGTTTCCTCAAGAAATAGATAGGAACCTCATGACTGTTACAGGGAGGGGAATCAAATACCATACACCATCTGACCCAAAAGTTTGTTTTTATATCTTCATTCAAGAACCAATGAATTGGGAATCTCTTTTTTGTATTTTTAAGAGTTTCAGTTTCCCATGGCTTTTTAAAGAGTTTGCAAATGTCATCTTTTGTGATTTCTTTCTTTTTTATGTCCTAATATGATAATTTATTTGCATAATATTGTTTTTTCTCTTCTCTTTTGTCATGTCATAAATTAAGTTGCCCACTAACTGAACCTACATGGGTCAAGATTAATTCTAATGATTTTGAAAGTGTTTCCCTTCTAGGATTTGTACCAATAGAATCTTTTAACCTCCTAATTAAAGATTTTATTTCTTTTTTCCCTCTTTCTATTTGATTAATCAAATTTTCATGTGTTTCAGGAGGAGGTTTATCGTTTGGTGGAGGCAGTTGGGGTTCATTTTCTTGGTTATTTTCAACATCCATTTGTTCATGAGGAGATGATGGAGGGTTTGGTTGAGGGTTTTCTGTGGGGAGATCATTCCTTCATGGCAATTATAACAAAATCTATTTTAAAAGTCTAATTAAATGTAAAATTTAAGAAAAGAAACTTTGACAATTAAATTTGATTGAAAACTAAAAATTAAACCTAAATTTCAATACAAATAAGAGACAGGTTTTAGAATCACTTACTTCTTCTTCCGGTTCGACCCTGATGACATCGTGGAGCCATTTTTTGCCTCAATTCGATGGAGCAAACACTCATAATGTATTGTGTATGCGCTGCATGTCTAATTTCTTGGCTAGGTGCAGGTTTGAACAAACAAAATAAGCTGCTTTGTGGCTACCCAAACTTTATAAAAACCTAATAGCGTGTGTGCGCTATAACATGCACGTGCTATGGTTTAAATTGTCCAACCTTGAGGCTTGGGCAATCCAAGCCATAACACGTGTGGGCTATAGCACATACGCGCTATAGCCCGCATGTGTTATGTGTGTTTGGGGACCAAAAAGGTATTTGGCACCTTTTTGGTCCCCCATCTTTGTGCATATACCCAAATGTGAATAATTATGTGTGTGTGTGTATGTGTGTGTGTGTGCGCGCGCGTAAGATTTCTGAAATAAATAACTAAATAATTTTAATTTATTTATTTTAAAAAATTTGAAATAAATAAAATATGATTTTTATTTTTATTTTTATTTTTATTGGTAAAAGGCCTATAGGCCATATAAAATTTATTAAAATAGCAAAATTTTACAAAAGTCTCCGTTCAAACGGGCACTGGTAGGAAAGAACAAAGAAGAAAACCTCTAGTCTTACCCGTGACAATTGTCCTATACAGATTACAGAAATAAAAGGGGCATACCCTAGTATTACATTGTTGGTATCTTGCAAAGATAAGTTATTTTAAGTTTGGAATAATTATATATACTTGTCCCTTTTGTACTTGGAGACTTAGGAAGGCATTCCTTCCTTTACTTGCTTCTTAGGTTTAGTCTGCTATCATATGAATCTTGAGCCAAGTCTACAAATAAAATCTAAATTATTATTATTATTATTATTTTAAAAAAAATTGAATAAAATCCAAAATTAATAATTTAAGTTTTTATTTATTTATTTGTTTTTAATAATAATAATTTCACAAATAAATATTTTAAAGAAAAATTCCATATTGAGGATGCATGTAATTTTTCCCAAAACTCAAATTTTCTTAAAACAACCACAAACACAGGATGTCTTTTCCTAGCACCTATCCCAAAATGGCACATGCAAAAATAAAACTTTTAAAGATATAAGTTTTAACAAATTTTCCACAAAATCTCAACCAAACCTTGATTACCAAAACCTCAACTTTAAATAAATCATTCACCAAACATACATAAATTTCTCACAAAATTAACAAAACAAACCTTGATTATCAAAATCACGATATTTGGAGAAGACTTTCAACAATCACACAACAGAAATAGGCATGAAGGAGACAATCTTTTTAAATGGAAAATTACATAGGATTGAAAACCCTACCTCAAACTGATATGCAACAACGAATACCAAATTCAAAACTTCAAAAATCCCAAGCTTTCAATAAATCCTTCAACTTCAAAATCCAGAGCCAAACCCTGTAATTCCTAAAACCTGTATATCCAAAAATGACCAAGAAAAGGCTCTAATAATGAAAACCCAACAATTAGAACTCAAACATGAAACTCTCAATCAGAAAATAGAACTCAACTTCCAAATCTTTTTTTTTTTATCAATTCTTAATTTTTAAAAAGAATTATTATTTAATAATTAATCCTTCAGTTAAGCTTCCTAACTTAACCTTTTAATTTAGAACTGATAAACCAATTCCTTTTATTAAGTGTGCATATAACTTGCATAATTACATTTTAATTAAAATTAATAGATTTAACACAACTTAATATGCAACTTTGATAACTAATATCAATTTATATCATTTATGCATTCAATTTGAATTTTGATTTTAATATTTAATTAAGTATATAATTTATGTAATTTTGACTTTTTAATTAAGTCTTTTAAATAATTAATGATATTTAATTAATTCTCATTAATTAAATATCCATATATTTAATATTTCTATATTCATAAGACATGATTATTTTAATCTCATAATTAATCTTAATTAATTCATTAATCCATTTTAACACAAAACCACATCAAACCACATGACAAGCAAATATAAAGAAACCCAACTAAATCCAAATTCAATAATCATGCTCAAAGGAAGGATTCACGAATTCACGTCACCTTGACAAATTTAGAGGGTAGAAAATAAGATACTTGTCCACTATTTCAGGATAAATGATGGCTTAGGATAGACATGAATGTTATCTCCCCACTCTTACCATTGAGATAATGTGATAGGGAACGCTCATCCTAACAATTCAGGGAAGTCGATGTTCGGTACCTGTAAATTTGAATCACAAAGCCGAGTCTGTACATACATGTATTTATATAATAGATAATGGTAGAGATTTGTACATCGTGTGGATCTCGCAAGAAAGTAACTATGACTTTGTCCCTCGCCATATCAGGCACATCAAATATAAATATAAAATATACACGCCAACCATACACATGTAGGTATGGGATTAGTAAAACATAAATACCCATAACATCTTCAAATGCAAATAATCATCATCATCTAATTAACGTCGTGATATAATACAATTAATCAAGGTATCATAACACTGAATTATTAAATACAACTGAAGATCTAATGTACACATAAAAAGTGTTCTAAAAGGGTTTGACAACATAAACATAAATGGTAGTACAAAAGGGGGTGGGTATTACATGTTCCTTGATTTGCATGCACAACACTCAGAATTATTTTAGTAGACCATTCTCCACAATCGCTTCATCCTGCTATACAACTACTAAATTTTGATACATAATCATTATATCCTACTATGCAATTGCATTTTTATGACACACATTCTCTATTTGAATGCCACAATTTCTACTATCCTACTACATAATCACATATCCTTGTAACACATTTGCATGATTCTGCAACACATTCATTGTATTGCTACGATGCAACTGCCTAAAATAATGTCTCATAAATTTGCAAATCAATCAAAATTAGGGTTACTAGACAAACCTGTACAACCAGAAAATATATTAATTGTCATTCCATAGGTTGCATACATCATTTAGGGTTTCCTTATTGCATACATCATTTAAGATTTCCTTGTTGCATACATCATTAGGGTAAACCTTTCATATTCCAAAAACTCCAAAAATAAAAAATCTATAGATTTCATTCCCTAGGGATAGACATATTTAGCTTTAGTGTTATCATTAGGAACTAGAAGGTTCACCTTTTCGATATTTCCCTACTGATTATTAGAAAGATTTTGACCTCCTCCAAACCAACCTTCTTTTTTTGTCACGATCAATACCTTATCAACTTATCAATACTTTGTCAACTTGTCACTTTTGTCCCAACTTGGAGGTCAAGAAAATTCTCCAAATTGCTTAGGTTATCTACTAATAGTTTTTTCCTCAAAAGTTCCAAAAAATATTTCCTTTTAGGTCTCCTTGCTCGCATCTTAGTCTCATACCTTGGATGTTATTTTGCCTATTTGCATCCAAAATTAGTATTCTACCTAGTCATTATAATCATCATTTACCTTTTTGCATACTACATTTACCTTAGTCTTGAATTACCAAAAATAAAAAATCCCAAATAAATAGTGTCCTACCTAGTTTTTATAATCATCATTTACTTTTTTCATATCGCATTTATGTTAGTCTTGCATTCCCAAAAATAAAAAATCTCAAAAAAATAGTGTCTAACCTAGTTGTCATTTTTTCATAGTCTCATTCCTAGATTAGATCCCTTAGAGTCATTTGCATATGTCAATCACACGATTAAAAAAGGAAAATGGTCAAATGAATCCCAACAATGACCTTGACTTTAACCCAACAGATGACATAGACTTTTTTTCCATGAACTTTAGCACGCCAAGAACCTCACGGTATTCCCATAATGTAAGAACAACTTTACCCCCTTTACCTCCTTTGAGACATAAATTTTTAATTGAAAACATTAGGGCACAATGTACCCTAGAAGAGATAAAAATGCACTACAAGACCCTATAATTATGAACATGATGGATGCATTATTTTTTGGAGATCCCAATCAATATTTTTACTTGCTTGCACAAAATAGAGAAAAATTACCAATAGGATTTCACATTTCTACTATTATAGAACAAGTGACACTTACCCAAATGCACTCAATTGAGATTACTCATGCAACTGCATCTTAGGTATATTTAAGTATGCCCTCTAATCATTTTTCTCACAATTCTACATATGTCACGACCTCCACAATGTCATTTAGAACTCAATAAAACAACTCGCTCTTTGCTAGCAATCAAATGAAAATGATGTCAACAAAAGTGCCAATGCATCCACAATCGTATCACAATCCAATTTGACTTCCAATCCTTAATCTATAGCATAAAGTTCTATGAATAGCACACCAACAAAAAACCAGATGAACACCTCTAATCCCTTGGGATCTATAAGAACTCAAACCTCCAAGTCTCCCAAGGTGTTAGTGTGAACCAATACAGTCACATTGCTACCTCGCAAGAATCACCTCCCAACCAAAGGCCACGTATTTTACTTCAAGGTACTCCTCCTAGTCAACAATCACACTATCACAATCCTAGGGTATCAACAAATCTAAGTGGACATAATGCTACAAAAAATCCTTTTGCATCGGCAAAGCCAACATTTAACTATTTTACGCAACCTCAAGTTGTAGCCCCATGATATGTGTACATGTCAAACTAAAGCCCTACATAGAAAATGGCATATACATACAACCAGGCACTGTCCTATCACAATGGAATTCCTTTTATGGATCCAAATATGGAATTAGTTTACATGTCCCACTTACGCCCACTGAGATATTGGCTTAACAAGTGCAAAACCTACGACAAAAAATGACCAATCTCCAAACTGGTGCCCTTAAGATAACATACTCTCTAGAAGAATTATGTTTATGTGCCTTTGAAAATTATTTATACATGCCACCTTTTCTTCCTAATTTTGAGATGCCTAAATTTGACAAATATAAGGAAAAAAGACACCCAAGACATCATATTAGAGAATTCTTCACGAGATGTATAGAGGTGGCCCATAATGACCCTTATCTGATGAGAATCTTTCTACAAAGTATCAACGAGCCAACTATGGAATGGTTCTCATGACTAGCCCCAAGCATAAGATCTTGGAATATTGAACTAGTTGAGAATTTTATTTCCCGTTACTCTCATAACATCATTTGTGAGGACACTACCATGGATCTTTGCAACACAAAATAGAAATGTACTAAACAATTTCCCTTCCTTCTTGCAACATTGGAGGAATGGATTCAAAATCCTTGTTTTATATCCCATAAAAAGATAAGATATTGATGTTTATTGAGAATTTTCAACTGGACATGATGTGTGCTTTGCATTCATAATGCATTGACAACTTTCAAGAACTTGTTGAACAGGGTCTAAATGCAAAGAGATCCATCACCCTATAATGCATAATAAAATATACGAAATATACCAATATCAATTCATCCTACGATAAATCTAAATATTGGTCCAAAAAAAATAATGTCAGCAATGAAGGTATAGTCAATGCTAAAGCTATCAACAAAGCACAACCTGTACTATGTCTCCAAGGGACACCTAAAAAATATTATGAACGTCAACATACCTCAAACTAGGATTTAGTTATCCAATGTAAACAATGACCAAAAACACTTTTTGAGATGCCCAAACCCAAGATGAAACTATATACCTCTTACAAAACCTCTTGAGGTTATCCTGAGAAAATTGGTCCAAACAAGTTTCATCACACTGCCAGAAATCACACACTATAAACCATGTATGTTCAAGCTTATTTGGTGGAATGATAATGTTTTTTTGCAATTACCACCGCACCAAAGGACATAAAACTATGAAATTTTGTCAACTTAAGAATATAGTGCAAGACATAATTGAATGCATTGAGATCAAAGTCCTTAATAGCTTTGGTACATCAAAGAAGGATCACACCATTTTCACAAATATACTACAGTATCATGATAAAGGAAAAGCCTCCTCTTTGGGAAAACACAACAAGGCTAACTAAAATTATGATTCCTAGTAGCACATTGTTAATCACATCCATTTTGACTAAGATTGCACCATAAATACCATCATGATTAAAGGAAAATATTTTGAATGTGTTATAGATACCTGCCAAACAAAAATTATAGCCCAGTGTGCCCCCTCAAAATTGCCATAACCATCTAATTCATCTATTCCCATAATAGGTCAATATATTTTATTAGACCATATCAAGAAAACCTCTATACATATTTTCATATTCAAGTTGCTACGTATCTGACATAATCATAAAGTAGTCTTGGATAATGCCTTAAAAGAGTCATACATTTTTTTATACTTTAAGGTTGATGAATTTTAGGCCATGGTTTGACACCTAGCTTCCATGCATTATGTCACCTTCACCAAGGAAGGATTTCCTACACATAATCCTTACCATAATGACTTTCTTCATCTTTAAGTATATGCCCACACACATAAGATCAGAAAAGTGCTCCTAGATAGTGGAGATGGTCTTAATATCTATACTTTGAAATTAGTTCGAACATTGGGATACTCTGAGATTTGTTTGAACCTCACCAAAAATATTATTAGTAGAGCCTACGATGATGTAGAGCACCCTTCTAAAGGAATCATTACACTTTATATCATAATAGGACCAACCATTCATGAGACTACTTTCCAAGTCTTGAATTTGGAAGTCAGATAAAGCATGCTTCTTGGAAGGCCCTAGATCTATGCAATGCAGGTTGTGCCTTCTTCCTATAAGCAATGCCTAAAATTTACATGTGATAGAGACCCCTTCCTGTATTGTACTAATCTCAAAGGATCCATTGCAAACCAAGCACTTATTAACCAGGTAGCATCTACACTCTCATCCTCCAAGTACCTTGACACATCCAATTTATCCAAATCTACTACCTCGTCACCATCATAACTCAAGATCAAGGTTTGTGGAGAGTATATCTATGTAGATTTTGTTTGTGTAGAAAATTACCAGTCTCACCAAGAACATATGGAAAATATAAAAAAATACCCTCAAGAGAAAGTAGAAAGTATATATCTAGTATGAACCCCAAACCATGTTCATGAAATGGGGGGATATTGAAGAAGAATTTGTAGAAGAAGACTTATCCAATTGACTATACAAAGACAAAGAATCCCTCCCTGTCATACTTCATGTCCATCAACATGGAAGAGGGTACACCATCGTGTATAGATAAAGGTATAATAGATGTAGTGACATCAGAAAACTTAGTTGCCTCACCAAGATGACATGTGTGCCTTTGAAGAATTTGAGAAATATGAGGATTACCACCACAATACCAATTATAATGAATATGAATGGGATGCCCCTAGAACCTCAAGTACCTTTTGTCTAAATAATATCTTTTCCCAATTTGAGAACTTATCCTTACACAATAGACCTACATATCAATGTGTCTGGATAGAAAACTTTTGGAACCAATCTAAGATCTCCAAAACATCATCGTTTGAATCCCATGAGTCCTTGTACAAATCCTATATTAATGCCATCATAGCTATCCCAGTATCTTATGCCCAAGGAAATGATAAAATTTCCCTTGTATACTTAATAGATTGGAAGATCAAGGTCCACTGAACATAGAATTTTTTTTAGAATGATGAGGCTATTGAAAATTTATTAGGACTTAAAAGTGGTAATACCTATTGGTTACCATAAATATGGATTCATCATTGATCTCAATCAAGCATAATATTTTAGATAGTAATGTTTGTATTCTAGTCACAAAATTGATTTTTTTATAAAAAGATCTCTAGGTGAAAGCCGCAAGGCACCTCGTGATCATAACAAAAGTAAAATTAAAAGATAAATATAAAGACAAAAACCTCTCTGAAGAAACTAAAGATAGAAGACTAGACATGCTCCCCATAAATCAAGAAAGATCACCAGTATAGTTCAAGCCTGTGTGGTGGAATAATAATGATTTTTGTGATTACCACTGCACCAAAGGACATGAAACTATGAACTGTTATCAACTTAAGAATATAGTGCAAGACATAATTGAATGCGTTGAGATCAAATTCCTTAATAAATTTGGTACATCTAATAATGATCACACACTTATGATGTGCAGTAGCACATTGTTAATCACATCTAATTTGAGTGAGATTACACCATAAATACAATTACAATTAAAGGCAAATATGTTGAATGTGTTGTAGCTACCCACCGAACAAAAATCACAGTCCAAGGTGCCCCCTCAAAATCGTCGCAACCATCTAAGTCATCTTTTCCCATAATAGGTAAGTATAGTTTATTAGACGATCTCAAGAAAACATCTATGTAGATTTCCATATTTAAGTTACTATGTGTCTAACCTAATCATAAATAAGTCTTAGATAATACCTTACATGAGTCATCCATCTCTGTAGACATTAAGGTTGATGAATTTTAGGCTATGGTTGGACACTTGGCTTCCATGCATCATGTCACCTTCACCAAAGAAGACTTGTTTACACATAAGCCTTGCCATAATGAATCTCTTCATCTTGAAGTATATGTCTACCTAAATAAGATTGAAAGAGTGCTCATAGATAGTGGATATGGTATTAATATATGTACTTTTAAATTAGTTCAAACATTGGGATACTTTGAGAGTTGTGTGAACCTCACCAAGAAGATTATTATCAAAGCCTACAATTATGTGGAGCACTCTTCTAAAGGCATCATTACACTACATATCAGAATAGGACCAACCATTCATGAGACTACTTTCCATGTCTTTGATTTGAAACTCAATTATAACATGCTTCTTGGAAGGCCCTAAATCCATGCCTTGAAGGTTGTGCCTTCTTCCTATAATGAATGCCTAAAATTTCCTCACAATGGAACAAAAATTACCATTTCAGGTGATAGAGACCCCTTCATGTACTATACTAATCTCAAAGGATCCATTGAAAATCAAACACTTTTTAACCAAGTAGCATCTACACTCTCATATTCCAAGTACCCTGAAAAATCTGATTTATCCAAATCCACTGCCCCATTAACATCAAAACTCAAGATCAATGTGCAAGATAAGGTTTGTAGAGAGTTTACCTATGTAGATTCCTTTTGTCTAGGAAAATTACCTGTCTCACCAAGAACCTATAAAAAATAAAAACAACCCTTCAAGATAAAGCCGAAAGTATATATCTATTATGAACCCCCAACCATGTTCACATAATCGGGGGAGCTTGAAGAAGAATTCATAGAAGAAGACTTATCCAACTGGTTATGCAAAGACAAAGAATCCCTCCCTGACACACTTCTTGTCCACCAGTATGGAAGAGGGTACACCATCATGTAGAGATAAAGTTATAATGGATGCAGTGGCATCAAAAAATAGAATCAAGGAGTTGTAGAACCAATATTTCCCAAAGTTAATCCTAAGTTTCAGGTCTAGGCCACCAACCACTTGAGGAAAGTACCATAAATACTTAGTTGCCTCACTAAGATGATGTATGTTCCTTTGAAGAAGTTGAGACATATGAGGAGAACTACCACAAGACTAATTCTAATGACTATGAATGGGATACCCCTAGAACCTCAAGTACCTTTTATCTAAATAATGTCTTTTCCCAATTTGAGAACTTATTCTTACACAATAGACCCACAAATCGATGTGCCTGGATAGAAATTTTTTGGAACCAATCTAAGATATCCAAAACATCATCATTTGAATCCCATGAGTCCTTGTATAAATCCTATATTAACATCATCATATCTATCCATGTATCTTATGCCTAAGGAAATGATAACATTTCTCATGTATACTTAATAGACTGGGAATACCAAGGTCCGCCGCACATAGACATTTTCAAGAATGATGAAGCTATTGCAAATTTATTAGGACTTCAAAGTGGTAATACCTATTGGTGACCAAAAATATAGATTCTTCATTGATCTCAATCAAGCAGAATATTTTAGTGAGTCACACCCATCTTCTAGTTGTAAAATTGATAAAAAATAAATAAAATATAACATCTCTAGGTGAAAATCGCAAGGAACCTCGTGATCATAAAAAAAAGTAAAAAATAAAGGATGAATTTGAAGGAAAAAACCTTTGTGAAGCACCTAAAGATGGAATACTAGACATGTTCCCCATAAATCAGGAAAGATCACCAGTAATTGTAGAAAAGACACAAGAGGTCTGTTAGAAGATGAAGTCAATGCTATAATTGTTCTTGTTATTAATGGTTGTCATTAATGTCAACATATCCTATGCATAGATGTGGATTGGTTGTTTTAGTGCCTCGGTAGAAGCGTGCACCAGATGATGTTCTTTAAATATTCACTCTTATCCATGTCAGTGTTGGTTTCATTTGTTGCACAACATGTTATGGATTGCCTATTTGGGTTTGGTCTCATCTTAGAATTTTTTGTGTTGCTTTGGTCAATGCATTTGTAATGTATAGATCCTATCCATTGGTATTGAAGATCTTGGTGATGGTGTAGCATGTTGTTATGAGTAAGGACTATTGTATTGAGTGAGGTGGTCCACATGTCATTCCATACCACCACGATAATGTTTTGGTGTGACCTATTTCAAATTGAATTAGAACAACTTTGTTATTGGCATGAGATGGTATAAGGGAGCAATAAATTTACTTTTTTATGTATGCATGTATGCTCGTGTGTGATTATATGCAAAGTGAGTGAAAATATGACACGGTAAGATATGTGTGTTGATGTATATGGGTGTTGATACAATTGGTAGCAAACTGTTTTATTATTTTTATATTGTAGAGTATCAGTGATAGTGACTCTATCTGTGGATTCAACTTTCATTTCTTATTCTTCTAGTGAGCCTATTTGTATTGGAAGTGAGCCTATTTGTATTGGTAGTTAGCCTTTCTCATTTCTGGGAAGTTATCCCAACTAGTAGTGAGCCAAACAATAGTGAAAAAATTGGTCATGAGCCCTTGTAAAAATCACATTAACTGGTGTCACCAAGTAATCGGTGTTCATTTCATGAGAATTATCTTCTCTATGGTTTTTCCTAAATTGGGTTTCTATGTAAATTCTAGTGTTCATTGTGTTGATTGTTTTGTGCTTTCATGTTTAATTTTGTTATAAGTTTTTGATTACTTTAAGTATTTACTGATTTAACATAAGAGAAGGAAATTGTTTATCTATAATTGATTCACCCCCCTCTTAGTTATTTGACATGTTCAACAAGGTCAACCTGGGAACTAAAGAAACTAAAAGGCATATCTACTTGGAAGCCTTATCAATACCAGAGGAAAGAGATCAATTTATCCACTTCTTCAAAGATATACAAATAAATTTTGTCTGGGCATATTTAGACATGTCTGGCCTAGATCCAAACTAGTACTCCATCATTTACCACTCCAACTGGGGGAAAAGCCCATAAATTATTTTTTTTCTAGATATGCCCCAAGATTACACTCTTAGTCAAATAAGAGTTGAATAACTACTAGATGTTGATTTTATAACACCTATAGACAATGTGAAGTGGATTTCTACTCTAGTGCATGTATCAAAGCCAGATTGAAGCATAAAAAATTGTATTGGTTTTTGAGATCTCAAAAAGGAATGTCTGAAGGATGATTTTAATCTACCTAACATAGACATTATAGTAGACCTGACAGATGGATACAAAATGTTTTCATTAATGGATGGATTATCAATATATAATTAGATAAGAATTGCACTAAAGGGTCAGAACAAAACATCATTCACATGTGCTTGGGGAACTTCTTTCTACAACATAATGCTTTTTGGATTGAAGAATGCATGAGCCACATATCAAAGGGTGATGACTATAATATTCCATGACATAATGCATGATCTTATGAAATATTATGTAGATGATATTCTTTATAAATCAGAAGAAAGAGATGAACACTTGACAATCCTAGTAGTTGTATTTGACAGATTACAGTAGTACAAAGTTTGCCTAAACCCTAAAAAGTGTATTTTGGGGGTAACATATGGAAAAATCCTCAGCTTCATATTATCACACCGTGGAATAGAGTTTGATCCTATGAAGGTCAAAGAAATAATCGACATGCTACTTCCCAAAAACATTCAATGGCTCAGAAGTATAAAAGGAAAAATGCAATCAATCAGAAGGTTTATAGCACAATTAGTTGATAAGTGTCACCCTTTCCATCATTTACTACACAAAGGAATTCCATTTGTATGGACTGAAATTTATCAGGCAACATTCAAAGAAACCAAAGAATACCCCCTCTCATCTCTAGTGTTGATGTCACATATACTAAATAAACCCCTCCTACTACATATATCAACAACACCATATTCTCTAGGAGCACTTTTAGAATAATATGACATAGATAGAAAAGAATGTTCCATTTATTATATCAGTAAAATATTGGCGGTACATGAACTTAATTATACAAAAATAGAAAGAGCATGCTTATTAGTTGTCTTTGATTCACAAAAGATTATGAATTATATGTTGTGCCACAAGACATTACTAGTTGCAAATATTAATCTATTAAAATATCTCATGAATAAAGTCACATTGACTGGGAGATTAGCCAAGTGGGTTATGATTCTAAGAAAATTTGACATTGAATATGTTGATAGAAAAGAAATTAAGGGTCAAGTCATAGAAGATAAAATATAAGAAGAAACAACACCATATGAACATCGTATATTGACTGAGTTTCTAGATGAAAACATATTTTTCATAGAAAGATAGACATAGTGGAAAATTTACTTTGATGGTTCTTATACTCAAAATGGGTAGGCGTTGGTGTGGTATTCATTACACCATTAGGAGATACCATCCCTGGGTCATATAGGTTAAACTTTGACTACACCAAGAAAAGTCAAGAAAATTGTTGAATATGAAGCTCTTTTCATGGGTTTGAAGACAACTATTCTATGGAAGATCAAATATTTACATGTGTATGGTGATTCACAACTTATTATAATTTAGGTCAATGGTAGTTATGATTCAAAAGATAAGAATTCATTTCTATATAAAGCAAAGGTGGCAGACTTCAAGAAATATTTTGATTGTTTCACCTTTAACTAGATACCTAGAGCACAAAATAAAGTAGTAGACACCATGGAAACTATGGGATCCCTTTTAGACATACGTAATAATGTTACAGATTGCATGTTCTTGGTACAACAATGTATGGTTCCTGCATTCAAATTCCTATTCTTATTGTCAAGTGTAAAATTATTGGAAATGATTCCCCCTAGTACCAAGACATGTATACCTATCTATAAGACTAATATATATCCCCTCACTTGTCCTAAAACCAAAAGAAGCTTGTGCGAAGTGTATTGACTCAAAGAATGTTTGATGATTGATTAACCTAATTTGATTAACATTAATGGTGGGAGGCTTATAGATATAGACATTTTATATGATTCATGGTGCAGATGTAGGTATAGGTGATGGACAGAATTAGGTTTCCCCTAGATGATCAGATGGTTAGGTTGCCCCTAGGTGAGAAGATGCATAGTGATGATATCCTTGATGTAGAATTTGATCATTTGATGGATCAGACATTTGATGATGTAACACTTCCACCCCCTTTTGGGAAAATCCCAAAACAACTACAAGGAAAGACTAATCTAGATAAATGCAACTAACTTTCATTTGTGCAAAGAATGCATGGATTTTGCTATTTTCATCATCGAGATTGGAACCTGAAAAAGGTACAACCCTAACTGGTTATATTTGCAAACCATATTGATCTGAATACCTCCTTCCTTTGGATTTCAACAATAAAGCCAATACAACTCTCACTAGTTCAACCATGGGAGTATGAATACAAATTTCATCAGATTCAATGTTGTAAGTGGATGTTGGCATTAAGATATGGGAAATCTAAATGACCAAGGTATCCTTTTGCATAAACAGACAGAGATTGAATCCCTTCCGTATGCAGAATATCCTCAATGACTCTTTGATAGTTATGTCTTTAGACAAATTCACACACTTCAAAGAATCAATCTCAAAATAGTCACACAAAAATCAAGAAAAGATGTCATGCTTTCATCATTGCTAATCTAGTCAAAACATCATTGATTAACTAGAAAGACATGACTCAAGATAACTCAATACTTAATATTGCTGTTGTATCCATATTTCAAATAGAACTTCATCCATTTTGATCTTTTGGGTTTTTTTAATTTTAATCCTGATAATAATAATTCTTCTATTGTTGATCTCTAAGTTTTGTTGTCTATTAGTGTCACACACTTTGTCATAATTAAGGTTGGTCGGTCATCAATGCGACTAACCCATCCCACTAAGGCAAAGACCGAGTAGTACTTACTTTTGATCAAGTCAGAGGTCACCAAGTACTCAATAGATGCTGAGCAGAATGATTGTTGAGTTGCATACAAGAGTTAGTGTCGAGCGACAACATATGGTTATGTCGTGTGAGATAGTATTGACCGAGCACTAGTGTTTGCCTATGCCGACTAAGACAGTTTTTGTATATGTGTTTGGAATGGCACAAACACCAAGGTAAACCATTTTGGCCAACTTTTATGGAGAATTTAATGATCATGCACAAAGATTTAATGTATTAATTGCATGTTATTTTTATGATCATGGATCCCTATGCAAGCCTTGCAACCAATCTAACTTAGGGATTCCTAAGCAGCAAAAGGTGATGAATCTAGATCATTGATCTTGATCTAGATGATCTATATATGGGGTGCTTCAAACCATAATCTATGTATGTGTGGAAGAGTATGTTTGGATACAGATGTGAAGAGAAGAGATCAGAAGTATATGCATGTTGTGCATATCTGAAGCATTGACCAGACAAAGTGACCGAGCAGAGCAGTGAAGAGCATAATAGAGATAAATCAGATTGAGAGATCAATTAAGAGTTGGAAAGGGGAGATCTGTTATCAGCGTGCAGACCAAAGGATCAGGTACTGATACATTCTAGCAAGTGAATCAGGGTAAATCTCTTAACAAAGTGGTCCTAACAGGCCTTTGTAAATCTCTTAACTGAGTGCTTACTTTGTTGTAAGTTTTAAATCCTTTAACAAGGTACATTGTAGAATGTCTGATTGATCTAGTTGTCGAGCTATAAATCAAATTTCAAGTTTTGGAATCTGTAAGAACAAGTTGGGATAATGCATTGGCAATGATCCTACAGATTCACTAGTCATTTTTGAATAAATATGGTTTGACCACAACTACCCCAGTAGATAAAAGTGACAAGAGTGGCAAAAGCAATGGGGAAATATCATGAGATACAATCATAGGGGAAATAAAGGAGAAATAAGTTGTAAGGTATAATATTTTTTATGTATATATGTAGTGAATTCTTCATGACAAACCGAGCCAGAATCTGAGGGGGAGTTCTAAGTCTATTTGAGTACTTTTTTTTAAAGGACTGAAGAGTCTTGACAAAGTGTTTTTGCCACTAATGTCAAAGGGGGAGATTGTTGATCTTTAAGTTTTGTTGTCTATTAGTGTCACACACTTAGTCATAATCAAGGCAGGTTGGTCGATCATCACTGCGACCGAGCCATCTCACTAAGGCTGAGACTGAGCAATAGTTACTTCTAAGCAAGTCAGAGGTCACCAAGTACTCAATAGATGTCGAGCAGAATGATTGTCAAGTTGCATAGAAGAGTTAGTGTCGAGCGACAACATATGGTTATGCCCAGCGAGACAGTATTGACCGAGCACCAATGTTTGCCTATGCCGAGTAAGTTAGTTTTTGTATATGTGTTTGGAATGGTACAAACACCAAGGTAAACCATTTTGGCCAACTTATATGGAGCATTTAATGATCATGCATAGAGATTTAATGCATTAACTGTGCATTATTTTTATGATCATGGATCCCTATGCAAGCCTTGCAACCAATCTAAATTAGGGATGCCTAAGTGACAAAAGGTGATGAATCTAGATCGTTGATCTTGATTTCGATGATCTATATATGGGATGATTCAAACCCTAATCTATGTATGTGTGGAAGAGTATGTTTGGATGCGGATGTGAAGAGCATAGATCATAAGTATATGCATGTTGTGCATATCTGAAGCATTGACCAGACAAAGTGACCAAGCAGAGCAGTGAAGAGAAGAACAAAGATAAATCAGATTGAGAGATCAGTTAAGAGTTGGAAAGATGATATATGTTATCAACATTTGTAGTGTAGGTTGAAGGATCAGGTACTGATACATTTAGCAAGTGAATTAGGGTAAATGTATTAACATAGTGGTCCTAACAGGCCGTTGTAAATCTCTTAACCAAGTGCTTACTTTGTTGTAAGTTTTAAATCCTTTAACAAGGTAGATTGTATAAGACTGAAAGCTCTTAACAGGGCAGACCCCTCGTAGGGTAGATCATCAGAAGTGATAAAAACTTTGTAGCCCTAATAGGCACACTTTATTACTACAGTAGTGAAAATTTGTGGGTGTCATCCCCACCCCAGTTTTACCTTCAAGGGTTTCTGGGTTACCAAATTTTTGTGTTATGTGTTCATGATTAGATGTTAGATCTTTTTAGCATTTCAGTTTATGTTTATGAATACATGGTTGAATCAGTTTGTTTAGAATTGGTAGGAGTTTTATAGAACTGATTCACCCCCCCCCCCTCTAAATTCCTTATTTTCCATATTAGACTTCCAACAAAATGAAGGTCAAGGGTTATGTTGCGTCAAGATCAGATGGGAAATCGAACAATGATGTAAATCAAAGGTTCAAGTGTCTATTTGGTGTGGTTTTATGACAAAAGCTTGGTTTATGCAAGATGCAGCTCGGAGACTTTATGCATGATTTTTGAATTTTTTGATGTTTTTAATTTTTTTGGATTTTTTAAAAAATTTGATTTTTTTGGATTTTTTATTTTTTATTTTTTATTTTTAAATTTTTTATTTTTTTATTTTTTTGGATTTTTTGAATTTTTTTACTTTTTAGATTTTTAAGAGATTTTTCACTTTTTAGATTTTAGAGATCACTAATTCTCAAGCAAGATCACATTGGTTTTCCCCCAATGTCTAGCAAGGTATAGGACATGACAGATGGATGAGCAAACTGGTGGATTTAGAAATGAACAGGCCATGATGGATGAAACATGTGTAGTGAATGTGACTCGTATGGCCATCTCCTCAAGGTTACCCAAGCAAAGGAAAAATGATATAGCCATGTGAAGCATGTTTTGGATAAGAAATGAAAGCCAATGATGTAGTGCTAGATAGCATATAGGATAATGACCTGATGTCATGAAAGTGGGTAGTTCAAAAGAGTCGACATGTCAAGAAGTTTTTCAGACTTGTTTTGCATTTTATGTCCTTCATTTTGATCAAGACCAAGGGGTTAATTTGGATATAATGTGGATAGGAGGGGATGGTTTGGAATTATGGAAAGATGGATTAGTAATAATGAAAGTGGATTTGGGATAAGCAATATCATGATAGGATAGCATGGATGCAACACGTGAATAAGATGATGAAAAGGATAACAAATGTCAAGATACCTGATGCTCATGAATATGTTCAACCTTGTCAAGATCAAAGGTGAAAGAATGAATATGGATGCAAGTAGGATAAATGGTAGGAAGATGGAGGATGGAGGTTAACATGGATGAAACTTACCCCGAGTGTAGAGTGCAAGAAGGAGGAATTACACATGATGCCTATTTGCCAGGTTTTCATCATGGTACTTGTCCAAGGCGCCACAAGAAGTGGTATTCACCATAGGAAAAATTTATTTCCCTTTACTTTTTCTACCAAGGTGCATGTTTACTAGGTTTTCACCAAGGCACTTTTTTCTTTTTCTTATTTTTTTTTCAAAATTTTCTCTCTTTTTTTGTATTTTTTAATATTTCTCCAACATCTGGATATTTGGACAATGCTCTTCTAAACTATATGCTATAATAAACCATGAATATGGCTAGGATGCTCAAAGATATCGATAAGGTGATGACAAAAGATATATATAAAGGATAAAGGCAGATGGTTGTTAAGGTTTTATGCCATAGATTGGATAAAAGGGATGGAAGGATGTAAAAGTAGGTATTGGATAATGGATAGGAGGATAAGAAGCAGGTATGTTGTGGATGGAAATGTTGGCAAGATAAAATTTGGCACACACTTTGAAGGGTGCTGGAATGATGGAGGAATAATGGATGAAGGAGATGAGGATGAATCTAAGATAATGGATTTTTGGATATAGGAACCCAAAGTTGACTTGGAAAGTGGAACATGTTTGGAAGGAGATGGAGTGAAAGCCTTTGGAAGCTTGAATGTCAACTTTGATTTTTTGTTTGTGTGAAAGTCTTTCAAAAGTGACTTGGGAATCCACATAGTCTTTGATTTTTCTTTCTTTTGTGATTATTTTGAATGCATTTATTCAATGAGGGATTTAGGAACCCACATGTTCTTTGATTTTTCTTTTTGCTTGGTGGACCTTTGCGGCCTTTTGGATATTTATTTTTGCTTTGTGGATCTTTGCGGCCTTTTGGATATATATATATATATATATATATATATATATATATATTTATTTTTTTATTTTTTTTTTCATTCACCTATAGATTAGATTGGACATGGTGATCTTTATACACATGTGGATTCTTGGATTTTCAATTTTTATGTTGCACATCCAAATTGCTTCTAAAATACTTGGGAATTGTGGGTGAATGGGAATAATATGGAAGGTTCATATGGATTGATGTTTGGACATTCTTCAAGTATGTGTGCCTTAGTTGATCTTGATACATATTAGGGTAAGTGAATGGAGAGCTAGGAATGGTAGGCATGGTTGATGAAGGAATATAGGGACCCAATAGGGATGACAAGGATGAAGACTTTAGCTTTGGGATATAGGAACCCAAAATGGATTTGGAGGATGGTGAAGGCTGCTGCTTGCATTTGAATGAAGGGAGATAAGGTGTGAAAGGGTTTTAAACATCTTTGGAGTGAGCTACTTTGTTGAGGTTCTCATCTTTAATATTTATCTTTATACCAATAGGCTCATGAGTAGCTTTTATAGGAACAACTTTGATAGGATCAAGTGAGCTTTGAAGGGATTTATTATCATGCAAGGGATTTGGAAGAATGATTGTTTCTTGAGATGAATATGGAGGATTATGAAAAGGATGTAATGGGATACTTTGATTTTGACAAGGATCTTTGGATGGTTTAGAGAGGATGTTTTTCTCTTGATTTTCAATATGCTCATTGGAAATGGTGGAAGGGATATCTTAATCTTGCTTGGGAAGTGGACAAGATATAGAGCTTGGAAGGAAACTTTGTTCTTGACTTGGAAAGATATCGGCTTGGAAGAAATGAAAGAGTTCAAGGGGATCATCATGGGATTCTATGGATATGGGACCTTCATCGAATATGGGAGGATATTGTATAACATATTGATCTTGATCTTTATTGATATTTTTTACTTCACACTTTGGATTATCCTCTTCACATGGATCCACTTCTAAGGACAAGGTATGAGTTTGGGTATGTATGGGGGATTCTTGGAGAAATGATGTAGGTTCCTTTTGAACAGGTATAATAGGAATTGAAGCACATGAAGGTTTGGGGTCCATGACCCTTGAGGCATGAAAAAGATTTGCAGAAAGATGTAAGTTAGCTTGGATTTCTCTTAGAGGTAGCCATTAAGGGTAGACATAATTAGCATGAAAAGCATTAAGTTCTATGTTCAATGGAGGCATTTTGGCAATCTTTTTTTCTTTAAGAGATGAATGAATGGGTGAAGAAGTAAAGGCTATAGGAGAACCATTGCTAGATAGAGATTCATGTATTAGATCTTGCTTGAGAGTAGTATCTTTCTCTTCATTCTCTTGATCAAAGATAGGATGGTCAGGAAGTTGTTCTTAATCAAAGATGGGTTTGTTGTGCTTAAACGCTTATTTTTTTGAAGAAGATAAAGATACAAATGGCTCATGTTCATAAAGAAAAGGAAAGAGTGATCTTAATGATGGATTTTTATATGACGTATCCTTTTCTTTTTCATCTTCCTTCTTTAAGGTTGATGTATCATAGTTATGAGGAAGCTTAACTCCTAATCGAGCTAAGCTTAAGAAATATGTTTCTTTATCTCTCTCCAAGATTTTTTTCATGATTTCAAGGAATATGGGATCTTGGGATGCCTCCTAAACTTCCTCTTTAGTTACTTCTTTGTCTTGATGCCTATGACGATTTTGATCTTGGTTTTCCATAGGATTGATTCGTGTTTCAAATAGATTCATCATCATAGATATTTGGAAGAATTTGATCTATTTATTGCACTAGACAAGAACAACTTTAACAAGGGTATCCAAATATGTGCTCAAAATTTTCCAAAACCCTCGGAAGATACCCATTATTTGAGTGTCTTAGTTTGTACGTGCTACTTTAGTGCTTAGCACACGCTGCTTCACTCTGTTATACATGCTCACTGGAAAATAGAAAAGAACTCCTTGTCTGTTGATACATGTTGTTTGGTTGTTTATATGTGCTACTTGAAGTTGGTAGGCATTACTTGGTTGTTCAAAAGTGCTATTAAATAGGTCTTTACACACCACTTCAAGTGCAAAAGTGTCAGATTAAAGCTTTCACACATCTAGAAAAATGTTTGGATGTGTCAGGAAAGTATGCAAGTTGTAGTCTGTCACTAGTTTGATAAAAAAAATTAAAAGTCAATAACGTGATAAAATATTTATGGATGTTATCTCTTTGTAAAATGAACATAAAATCATAGCACACACACACAAATCTTGTTTTTGACCCCTATTTCTACACAAAAAGTGTATATTCTCGATCATTTTCATAGGTTTTAACAAGAAAGTCTTCAAAGCAATCTACCTAAGGTCAAATTGGCTTGTAATAATGGATCTAAAAGGTAAGCATTGCTATTTTAACAAGGTTGTATTCAAGATTCTATTCAAAACATTTTGAGTTTTATCCCCCATTATAGAGGCCTCCCACACGCATAAAGACAAGATTTTGCACAATCTCAAAGGACTACTAGAGGAGGTTCGATTCTCAATTTGTTTCATTACTCATCCCATTAAGGATAAATGCATTTTTATTATAGTGGGTTGGATTACCATGGCTAAAATGGTTGTATCCCACTTGGGTCATTCCCTCTCACTATCCTCAAAAAGGCAAATCTTGGGAGGTAGGCCCACTAATCTTCTAGCATGTTCATGGAAAAACAAGAAATTGAAAATCTCAAATAGGTTTGGGAATTTGATTCACCAAAGGTGAAGAGCATATCCCTACTATTTTCACAATTCCAAACACAATTAACAATTGTTCAATTTCACCTCTTAAACTAAGGGATTTGAAGTATTTTTTGCTTTTTGATTCACTCAAAGAGTGAAGAGCATATACCTATCACTTCACTTCCACAAACAAGGAGGTTTTAATTATGTGTTTGTTCATTTCTAACCTTTCATTTTATCACCAAATTCAACATGTTTGGCATTTTGATCAACTTAAAAATTTGAGAGCATAGGCCTAATGTCTCCTTTGGTGAACAATAATAGGCTTCTAATTAGCTATATTTTGAACTTTGAAATGCCAAAATTTAAGAAAATGCAAGAGGATGTAAAAATACCTCAAATTGAAGCTAGCAAAGGCTAGACACATTTTTTATGATTTTTTTGCTTTTTACTACTCACCTAGTGGCAGTCGTTCCAACTCCTTTGCATCCTCTCGTCCAACAAGTTAGTCAATATATCCATCCAAAATGACCAAATCCAAAACAAATAGCTCTAATTCACCTAACATTAAAGCTCTTTCCCAATGATTAAAAGATGAATTAATTCAATTTAATGAAACATATTTAGATTTGTAAGCTAAAACAACTTTAAGATAATGATTATAAAGGTTTTCCTCTTCAAATAAATTTTCTAAAAGGTTTGCATTGTGAATACCCTTTTCATGCCTCAACAACCTTTTGATCTCTTTGTCCTCCTTGTGGATTCAAAGCTCGGGTTTCTTTACCTTTTGATGTTTCACCATCTGCAAATCAACAAATAAAATTCTATTAACTTGTTGTTTTTTAAGATTTGGAGAAATAAAAATAGACATAGGCCTACGCGTTATTTTAAGTTAGACAATGCACTGCTTTACAGTATTCTATGTGCTACTTTTCTTTGTTCTACGCGCTACTTCATTTATGTGTAAGTGTTGCTTAATTGCTAAAATATGTTAAAACAATATTAAATGCGCTAAAATAAGTATTGTAAGCGTTAGAAGAATTGTGAGAAGCATTAGAATTTTGCTGGAACGTGTCACTTTGCTTCGACAGACATCACTATTTAGCTGATACACTTTGCTTTGCCTTCTGATGTGCTGAAAGAATGAAAGATAGAAGGAATTCTACGCGCTATTTCACTGTGTAAATGCACTACACCTTAGTTGTATATGCGTCACTTCACCTGTAACCTGCAAATTTATGCAAAAGACACACTCAAATACACAAAAGAAATGATAAATCCATTATAAATGAGGCCTAAGCCCCATGGTGGGTGCCATTTATGTGTATGAAATTCATACCTTCATGAGATTAGTATCATATCAATCAATTCAACAAAGGTTTAACAAAAGATTAGGTAATTCAAATTGAAATCAACAATTGAGTATCTCATGGCTCTCTAATTAAGAAAGAAAACAACATGCTCTCAGCTCAAGCATCCGTAATGATAGTCCTAAAATGAGAATTGAAGCTATTTGATGAAGATTATGCCTATTTAGCTCAAATTTCTCACTACAATACAAATCCTAACATGTAGTTGCTATGAACTCAAATTCTATTTGCCTATAGTGATGATGCTTTGTTTCATGAGTGTGTGATTCCTAACGCATCAAAATTGGCTTCTATTTAAAGGATTTTCCAAGGGTAGGGGGTAGATTTGATTAAACCATGATTAAGGCTCGGTTGGATTAGGGGTTTCAAATGGCGAGACCATTTAAATGGCGGTTTCAAATGAGGGGACAATTTGAGTGGTTAAGATGCAACTCCAAGATGTGTGATGGAAAATTGATTTGGCTTGATCCATGTGAGATCCCATTCTCAATCCTCATTGGTTGATCCAATTTATCACATGTGATGGATGAGGAATTTAAGGGATTTAATTAAATGATTTAACTTATTTTCTTTAGCCATGTGCACCCTTGAAAGGGTTGGATTTAAATTGATTTAAACTATGCAATTAATTGATTAATCTCAATTACACAATTAATTTGATTTAATTAATCCAAGGCTTTGATTATTCAATAAATTTTGAATTTTCTTCATTTGAATTGATTTTCTCACTTTATTCTTGTTTGAATTGCTTGACCCATTTTAGGTGTCTACAAAACATTTATTAGACAAGTCTCCCGATATGTTATCATTGTTGATACCCTATATATGAAAAGTCTAGATGGTACAGTCCTTAGATGTATTGATTTTTATGAGGCATAAATATCTCTACAAGAGGCCCACAAAGATATTTGTGGTTCCCACTCTAGTGCTCCCACCTTGGCCAATAAATTCCTTAGAGTTGGGAACTATTGGCCTACTATGAAAAATATGCATCTAAGTTTGTTTAGAAATATCAGAAATGCTAGATACATGGAGATCCAATTCATGTGTCAGCACATGAGTTGCACCCTCTCACATCACTTTGGTCTTTCTCATAATGGGGACTTAATATCATTGGTAAGATAGACCCCCCTCAAGCAATGGTCATAAATACATAATTACCGCTATCGAATATTTTACAAAGTGGATTGAAGCCATACCCATGACCTATATAACCAGTCAAAAAATATCCAAGTTAACCCTAAATTACATTATATGTTGATACATAATACCCCAAACAATCATAATAGATAACGAAACTCCATTTAAAAATCAAAATATCTTTGAACTCTATGATAAATTCCACGTCCAACAATGTTTTTCCTCGTGATACTACCCACAAAGTAATGATCAAGATGAGGTGTCTAACACAACCATATAGAAAATCCTTAAGAAGACTATCGATGATGTTGGTCATGTCTAATACAACTAGATTAATCCCACCTTATGGGCCCACAAAACTAGCTTCCACATACCAACCAGAGCCACACCCTATTCCTTAGTTTATGGAGTAGAAGTGATGTAGGAGCATCTTGGGATTCTTAACAATCTTGCATCAACTAAAAATATTTGCTTTCAGTTGTTAGTATGTTATGCTTTTAGTCTGGTGTTTCTGTTGGTGATAAATTTGTACCTGTTCTTTTTAGTTGTGGTTGTGGTTGAGTGTTTGTGGCTTTGTGATGGATCATTTCCTATGATCGCACCTCATTTGTTTTCATCGCACATGAATTATTGCAGATCCTTTTTAGGACTGTACTGTTCTTTATGTTACTGGTTTGTGGTTGGGTTTGCGACCATTTTCTAATCTATCGATTGGTTTTTCCAAGTGTGATCATGCTAGCTCACTATTATAATTGAGGCCGACCTTATTATATGATCACGTCTCTTATTGTTTGCTTTTGAGGTCGATCTGGTTGTTTTTGGTTCCTAACCTAATTGTTGTAACATATTTTCTTATTCTTGAAAATTATGATCTTTTCTAGGTTGACCGATGATTGTGATTGCTATTTAAGCTTATGGAATTGTTCCTAAGGGATACGAGATTTTTCATAAGATTATCTAGCGCAACTTTGCTAGTGTTTGTAAGAGATTTATGATCATAATCAGGCATGTATGTCTGGCATGTGAGACTACATGTTGCAGATCTATTGTAACTGATTTACCGATATTGACTGAAGGCTGGTCTCTCACTTTCTCATTGTTGGCTTGTTGTTCTTTTTATTTCTATTGTGTTGTGTTTTCTACAAGGATCATAATGAGATTTTGAGGTTTCTCCATCCTTGACTGCATCAAGTGGTATCATAGCTCAAGGTTTTGGATCCTTAGGGTTTTCCTGTGGGGTGGTGGTCGAGAGAATCTAACCTACAGTGACCGAGGATTGTGAAGATGGAAAGGAGGAATGCTAGAGGTGGAGCACGACATGAAAATCCAGCTATTTTAGATTTGTTGAGGAAAATATATGCAATATTAGAAGCAATAGAGACAACCAAGAGGAGAGGACAACATATAGAAGATGCAAGTGATGGAGAAGGAGATGAACATAATTAGAATGAAGCAGAAGAAGGAGATAACCATGAAGCACAACCTGAGTTGAATCAAGGAGAGGAAAGATTCATTAGGGCATTGAATAATGTTAATCAAAGACCTCATTTCAACCCACCTAATTATTTTGGTAACCTAGATGCTGGTGAGTTATTAGATTAGATCACAAAGATGGATAATTATTTTGAGCTTGAAGGGACTAATGAAGAAACGAAAGTGAAGTATGCTTGCACCAAGTTGAAAGGACATGCACTCCTATGGTGGGAACATTTGCAAACAAATCTGAAAAGAAGAGGTAAAGACAAGATCGAGTATTGGGATAGGATGGTGAACAAGTTAAAAGCTAAGTTTTTGGCTGAGGAATATCAAGCGAGTTTGTTTAGATAGTTGCAAAACTTGAAGTAGAGAGATCTAAGTGTTAAGAGTTAGACTAAAGAATTCTACAAGTTGAACATCAGATCTGGTCATGTAGATGATGAAGCTGAACAAGTTTCTCACTACCTTAATGGTTTGAGGATGTCAAACTAAGATGAAGTCATTCTAGTGCAGATTAGGAGTGTGGAAGAGGCTTATAAGTGGGCCCTTAAGGATGAAGAAAATCTTAACCAGAGGCAGGAGTAGAGACAAAGAGGCAGAGGTTGAAGATTTCAAAGAGGTAGAGGTAGATCTACTATAGATTAGGGTAAAAATGAGCTAGAAGTTAAGGACACCGATCAACATAGGATGAATGATAGGAGTTCCTATCGGAATGAGGGGGAAGGAAGCGGTGAAAGAAGGAATCTATACAGAGGAAGAATTTGTTCAGAAAAATATGTAAGGTACAAAATAAGGTGTGTAATGTTTTCATAGATAGTGGCAGTTCTAATCATCTTGCTTCAAAGGAGTTAGTTGAAAAACTAAAGTTGCAGAGGACAAATCATCCTAAGCCATATTAGATTACATGAATCCAAGATGAACATAAGGTACTGGTAAGTGAATAATGCCTAGTTAATTCAATATTGGAAGGTACTATGATGAGGTTTTGTGTGATATTATGTCGATGGATGTGTGTCATGTCTTGTTGGGTAGACTATGGCAATATGATAGGCAAGCCATACATGATGGTAGAAGGAATGTTTACACTATTGTTGCTAATGGGGTGAAACAAAATATGTTGTCTTTAGAGGAACCTCTTAAGAGTGAAGTATGTACTAGTGCAAGAATCTATTTGGTAGATGGCATGAATTGTTTTTATGGAATGAAGCATAATAAGGTATGTTTTTCTTTAGTACCTAAGGATTCTAAGGAAAAAGTCTTGGTAGAAGAACATCCTAAGGAAATTTATGGATTGTTGAATGAGTATGCTAACATCATATCTGATTATGTACCTGATAGATTACTATCGATAAGAAGTATTAGTCAATGTATAGATTTGATACCAAGAGCTAGTTTACCAAATAAAGCAACATATAAGATGACACCAATAGAGAATGAATCACTCAATAGGCAAGTGTAAGATTTTTTGCAGAGAGGGTTGATTAGAGAAAGTTTGAGTCCATGTGTAGTACCTACTATATTGGCACCTAAGAAAGATGGACAATGGAGGATGTGTACCGATTCAAGATCCATTAATTAGATTACAATTAAGTATGGGTTTCCTTTACCAAGGATCGATGATTTGATGGATTTTTCGAGTGGAGCAAAGTATTTCACCAAGATTGAATTGAAGACTGGATATTATCATATTAGAATCATAGAAGGTGATGAGTGGAGGACTACATTTAAGACAAATTTAGGATTGTATGAGTGGTTGGTAATGCCTTTTGGATTGTCTAATGCACCTAGTACTTAAAAGAGGTTAATGAATGAATTCTTGAAGAAATTCTTAGGTAAGTTTGTCATTGTGTATTTGGATGACATCTTGACCTTCAATAAAATAAAAGAGGAACATTTATTGCATGATAAAAAAAGTATTACAGAGGTTGAGAGATGAGAAGTTGTTGATAAATGTCAAGAAGTGTACTTTCATGAAAGAGGAGTTAGTATACTTGGGATTTGTAATATCAGCTGAGGGATCAAAGATGGATCTTGAGAAATTGAAAGTCATTGATGAGTGGCCTACACCTGAGAGTATTGGAGAAGTAAAATCATTTCATGTGTTAGCTAGTTTCTATCATAATTTCTTCAGAAACTTTAGTTCAATCTGTGGACCGATGATTGAAACTATGAGAGACATAAAAAGAGTTCAAATGGAAACATGAAGTAGAAAAAAGTTTTGAATTGTTGAACAAGAAGGTGATTGAACAAACGATATTAGCTTTACCTAATTTTAATAAGGTATTTTAAGTAGGTTTTGATGCTAGTGGAAATTTAATTAGAGCTATTTTGACTCAAGAAGGAAAACCTATTGCTTGTTTCAGTGAGAAGTTGAATAATGCTAAAAGAAGGTATCCACTATATGATCAGGAATTATATGCTATAATTCAAGATTTGAATAAGTGGAGACATCAATTGTTACCTAGGGAGTTTGTGTTGTATACAAATCATCAAGCATCAAAGTATTTGGGGAGCCAAGGTAAGTTGAATCAGAGACATATGTGATGGGTTAAGTTCATGTAGCATTATACCTATGTGTTGAAACTTAATAGTGATGTGGAAACTAAATTTGTTGATTTTTTGAGTAGATGACTGAGATGAAGATTGTAGTATTGGGTTTTGATGAATTGAATACCTTATATGAGGAAGATCTAAACTTTGCTTAATCTTGGAAGGCTTGTAAAGAACCCACTGTTGGTGACAGAAGTAGGTTGTTAGATTATTTCATTTAGGATGGAATGTTGTTTAGAGGTAATAATTTATGTATACCTAGGAGCTTAATGAGAGAGAATGTGATTAAGGAGAAACATAGTGGAGGTTTATTAGGACATTTTTGCATTGATAAGACAATATCTTTGGTGAGTGAGAATTAATTTTGGCCATAAGTTCAGAAGGATGTGAGGAATTTTGTACAGAGTTGTAAGGTATGTCAAGTTTCAAAAGGAAGTAGTCAGAATGTGGGGTTGTATACACCTTTGACGGTATCATTCATACCTTGGGAGGATATTAGTATGAATTTTGTGCTTGGTTTTCCAAGAACACAGAGAGGCTATGACTCAAATTTTGTGGTTGTAGATATATTTTCTAAGATGACACATTTCATTCCTTGTAGGAAGACTATTGATGAAGTGCATAAAGATGATTTTTTTCAAGGAGATTGTGAGATTACATGGATTACCTAAGAGCATTATATCCAAAAGGGACAATATATTTGTTGGTTATTTTTAGAGGACACTTTGGAAGAAGTTGAAAGCTGATTTGAAGTTTAGTTCTACTTTTCATCCACAAACTGAAGGACATAAAAAAAATTCCAAAATGAGTTTAGAGGACTTGTTGAGATGTTTAGTTGAAAAAATCCTTGAAATTGGGATTTAGTTTCACCTCAAGCAGATTTTACTTATAATAATTCAGTAAATAGGAGCTCAGGGAAGACACCATTTGAAGTGGTTATTGGTTTTCATCCTAAGGGAGTAGAAGAATTAAGAGATATCAATCATGAAGTTAAGAGGAGTGTTGAAGGAGAAGAGTTTGTTGAGGCTATGAAGTCAATGCATTAAGGAGTGAGACATCATTTGGAGGAAATGAGCCAAGTGTATAAAATGAGAGCAGATAGGAAGTGAAGACATAAGGAATTTCAAGTGGGAGATGAAGTTATGGTGACTTATAGAAGGGTTGGTTTCCTGCTGGTACTTATAATAAGTTGAAGATGAAGAAGTTTGGTCCTTATAAGATCTTGAGGAGATTTGATTCAGGGAATGCATATGAAGTGGAATTATTAGAGGACATGGATATATCACTGGTATTCAATGTTTTTGATTTGTATGAGTATCACGAATCAAATTGTGATGTTATTTATGAGTCAGAGATTGGATAGCAGTATCCTAAGAAGCAATTGGAACAAATAGAGAAAATTTTGGATAGTAGAGTTGGTCGGAGTACAAGAGGTAAGTAATATATGGAATATCTTGTTAAGTGGAAGATTCTTCATGGATTTCTTAGGCTGAGGTTGACCAATTTGGTTTTCCTTTGGCCCCAGCAAAGTGAGGGACTCACTTTTCAATTAACCTGGGTGTCTGTGTAGACACCTAAAAATGGTTCGAGCCTACTGGTCTATGTGTTTTAACATTTTTAGCATTACAATCGAAACATTGTTTTGCGACCTAATTATTCCTCTATGTGGCGCATATGATCTTTATTATATGGCAACATTGTGTCTTTCATTAATGATTGAATATTGCAAAATTGTTCAATTGTTTACTAACAATTCTACTTTCTCTATCAAATCGATCATTTTCCAAATCATTTCCGATCAACCCTAAACGGATCACATTAAATCCTATTCGATACTATTCAATCCTAAACCAATACTATTTGATCCTAAACCATTCCAAACCTTCCTAAATTAGTTCAAACCTATCCTATTCTATTCCCAATCACTTGCAGAATTGTTTGGACTCATCCTGACCATTATGGGGCATTGTCCAAGATCAACGATGCCTAATTAAACCAATAAATCAAACTCTATTTCAATTCAATCAATCTTTTCATCATTACAAGAGCATTGTCCAAGATCATCGATGCTTCATATCCTTTCAATCAACCATTTGATAACATTGTCAAAGATCATCGATGTTATCGCTATCAATCTATCAATATCAATTCAATAGTGTTGTCCATTATTGCCAATACCATTTCTAATTATCATTTCGGGAATATTGTCAAAGATCATTGATGTTTCCCCATTTCAATATTACGACACCATCAAAGTTCATTGGCACTTTTCAATAATTTTTTATCATCATTATCTGGGCGCATTGTCAAAGCTCATCGATGCCTCGTGATTTCCTAAACTATTCTAGAACCCTTGGAATTGATCCTAAACCTTATCAACATTATCAAAATCATTTCAATTCGATATCAACACCTTTAATTCGACCTATAATCCGCTAATTTCCCACTTTGGATGAATAACCCATAATTTATCCTAAGTCCTAATTGAATAAACATATAAAATTTATTTATTCCCCTTTTCCCTAAGTCTCCAATAATTAATTAATTTTTATTAATTAATTAGCTAATTCCAATTTATGGGATTTTGTAATTTCATAAATACTAATTTGGATTTGTGAGGAAT
>MU226072.1:3040891-3064124 GCA_018584345.1 Thuja plicata
TGTGCAAAGTGTGTGTGCAAAGAGCAACATTAATCTCATTATGGAGAAGAAAGAAGGGCATTAGAACTACATTTGAAGGGAGTTTGTTTGTGTTATTTTGCATATGTTTCAACTCTTGTTTCAAATGTTTTTAATGTTAGATTAGTTAGGGTAGCATATTGTTTAGGGTTTGTGGTTACCTAAATATGCTTTCTAATCCCTTTTCTAGTCGTACATTTGGTGAACCCGATGTGAACATGCTTAAATGATGAACTTTTTTGTGTCTTTTTTAGGTTCTGGAAGAGAGCTGCGCAGGTGGTCACTAAAGCTGCGCAGGTGGTCACTGTTTCTGCGCAGGTGGTTAAGTTCTGCGCAGGTGGGGCCCAGACCTACACACTTGGAGCCCAGATCTATGCAGATGGATGCTTAGCTACATATTTGGTCATATGGGGTCCTCTTCTAGGGTTTAGGATCATTTCTTGAATGTTTAGGAAGCCATTTCGCATTTAGGGCTTTCTCCTTTGTTTTTTCTTTGTTTACAAGCTAAAATGAACCCTAAACTATTCAAATGAACCCTAAAGTTGGTTAATGAACCCTAATAAGGCTAATTAACTTCACATTTTGATTTTAAAGGCCTAAAATGAATATTCACATTTGTATTTGGGCTCTTAAAATGAATCTCATCTAGTCTAGGGTTTCATACTATCAAGCATTTTCAAATTTCAAACAAACTTTCAATCTAGCCTAACTAGGGGTGGAATGGACTATTTCCTGCAAGACCAAGTTGTTTAAGTTGTTAAGGGGCCTAAAAAAAACATGCATATCTGATTTGGGTACCTAAAATAAACTCTAACCTAGTTTAGGATCAAATGCAGATTTGGTCTTTAAGGTGTTCCTAAACCATGTTCATGCACATGCAAGCTAGTTAGGGTTTTAATTTCACTTCAAATATTTTCAAGTCAACTTAAATGGCATAAATAATGAACCCTAGTTGTGTTTCTTATGATATTGCATGCTTAGATGTTGTAAACAACTCTATTTTTGCAAGTTTTTAGTCATTTTTAGGCTTCTGATCAGTTGTTCTGCATGTGGTCACTATTGTTGCGTAGGTGGTCAGAAGCTACGTAGGTGGGAGCCTGTTCCTACATAGGTGGTGCCCTGGTTCTATGCAGGTGGTAGCCTATTCCTGCGCATGTGGTAAAAGTGGTGTTTTTCAATGCTATTTTTGGATTTTTGGATTCCTATACTTATTTTTGCACTTAGACTACTGGATTTTGGGTATTACTGATGATTTGTGAAGCATGTTGGAAATCATGGGATGAAGATTGAATCCTAAAAACTACTAATGGTTTCAATGCAGGATGTTTGTAGAAGACCTTGTATTTTCCCAAACTTTTGTGCGTGCTTCTTGTAGTTAGAAAACACTTCATTTTGGTGCTTGAAAAGAACCTTTTGCTTTCATGTGTCTAATGTGTTTTCTAGATTGTAAAACCCTAAGAATCATATGAGCGTATCCTCTCCCCTCGCCTTTGTGGATCTTGGGTGTAAGTGATACTCATACCATTCTTATAGAGTGGCTACCTCACAAGTGCTTTGGTAGAGCCAGTGAGAGTGGATGCCCAACTGGTAATAGGCTAAAGCCAAGCCAATCCAAATCGGGATACAAATATGCCATTATGATTAATCTCACAATGGACGGGTGTTGAATGCATTATATCAGGAATAATATCTCCCTCAGTACCCTTGTGGTGCGTTAAAACCTATGAAACATAACTTTTGTAGGCTGGGAGGCCTCCATAACAGAGCTAATATGCCGCAAGTATAACCACCCAAATGGATTCCCTTACTAGACACCATGTTGTAGTAGCCAAAAACCTTCTATCTATTGGCGCAGAAGGTCAGAGACCAACTAAGACACCCCACACTTTCACGGTTATTAGTCAAGACAACAATCCCTTGGGAAGTGACGACCCTTGGGAATTGAAGCTTGGAGTGCCTGAGAAGTGAGTGCACATGTAAGGAGGAGCCCGTGCCTCAAAGCTTCTAGTTTTTCTGCTATTAGTAAGCACGGATGAACTTCGGTTCAAGTGGGGATTCAACAGATACTGTCCTTGCTATCCTTAGGAAGTGGTGTGTTTTTTTTTCATTTTACAATAGCCATTCTGAATGATGTGTCTTGTGTGAGTGTTCAAACCTTAATAAAAATGATACCATCTTAAAGCACTCTCCTAAAGAACACCTTTTCCAAATCAATCTTTCAAAATGATCAAATGGGTCACAACAAACCTTGTCTTTGAGTAAACATGTGGAACCTTAAACTTTTCACTTGGAACCTCTTAGAATGCTTGATAGCCTTCATATTGCATATTCATGACCTAATCTCCTTGCATTTGTATTTCAAAAGTCCCTTGCATTATAGACCTCATTTCAATCCTCATTGTAGTCCCTTTTTCATAAGTCCTAATCATAACCCTCTTGCATACATAGCTCATTTTTAGACCCTCCTTAAAAACTTTGCAAATAATCCTAGAAAGTATCCAAATCATGGAACCTCTCTTTATGATGTTGAAAATAGGATCTTGACTTGATCCCCCTTTTTGCCAAATTTCA
The DNA here is from genome assembly GCA_018584345.1 of Thuja plicata. Taxonomy (NCBI): domain Eukaryota; kingdom Viridiplantae; phylum Streptophyta; class Pinopsida; order Cupressales; family Cupressaceae; genus Thuja; species Thuja plicata. The sequence goes on from MU226072.1 coordinate 3,043,481, forward strand.
ACCCCCACCCCTTGTCAATTGGTCTTATTCCACCTTTGTCATGTTGGATTTGACCTAAGCCTTTTTATCAGACTTGTCCTTTATTCCAAAAATCCTATTTCTCAAGTTAAGATCCTTATTCAACCTCATAAGGTTATGCTCCTAGATTTGTCTCCTTTCAAAAGATTAATTGTTAAAGTCCAAAAAAACCAAAAACAGAGTTGCATAAACTTTAGATTGCATTTGCATAAGTTCCTTTGCATTTCAAAACTTGCATTTCCAACATTCAAAAATTCAAAAAAAATCTTGCATTTGCATCTAGTAATCATGTCAGTTTTCAAAAGGTCTCAAGCATCCAAAGGGAAACAAGACCCTCATTTACCTATGTTTACGTCACAACCAGAATCACAACTACCTTTTGATCCAAGACAAGGTGTTGCATATCATAATCAAACTGACCTAACCAACATGCAACCATTGGAAGAAGCACATCAAACATTTCATGACCCAAGGCACGTCACATTTCCCCAAGGACCTACTTCAAGCAATGATCTATGCAACATGGGATATCCTTCCAATGCTTCCCCGAACTATGGCACTATTTAGTGGGGACCTCCCCCAATCATTGACCTAATCTTTGTACCTGTGCCACCTGGCCAAGGTAGTGTTCCCCCTACACCTGAGGAGGAATATCAACAAACTGGACAAATCAACCAAGTCCAATCTGATTACTTGCAACAACAACCCATGCCGAACACAGATTTCAGATCTTATCAACCTCCTCCACCACCACCAGATAATCAAGATCTTGGCAATGCCTGAAGTCCCTCTTCAGATTCTAGAGACTCACATGGAACATTTGCTTGCTTCAAATATTTACCTAAAGAGGAAATTGACGAAGCTATTAAGAACAAGAAAATTTAGCAGACATTAACATACATCATGACTCAATATCCGAGATGATATATCAAAGTGATTCGAAAGACAAATCCCCAATCATTCTCAGAATATCAAACTCCCCCACCATCTACTTTGGAAGAAAACCAAGCCTTAGTGGTGCAGGATAGAGAAAAGCGAGAACAACCCTTCGATGAGTCAGCTACGGTGCTAACACAAAAATGACAGTGAAATAATTTAACCATTGATATTCCTCCAAAGGAAAAGTATATACCATTGGATAATCCTTTATTTGAAGAGGTAGCACTTCCTCCTCCCAAAATGGTGGATGGGACACAAATCCCTAAAAAGGGTCCTAAAAGAACATGGAGGATTGATTTAAAGAATCGCTTGCCAAAAGGATCAAATAAAACGTTCGCATTTCCTTGGGGAATGCTAGATATACCCCCTTTCAAAGAAACATGACCAAGTGGTCCTCCTTTGGTAGCACATACAACATTTTTAGGAAGCACTTCAAATGCAACAATGTCCAAAGGACCATTTAATGAACCACCAAGGGTACCCACATTTGATGTATCTAATGCATGAACTACTACAACTGTACCAAATCAATTGCAAGAGCAAAAGAAGAAGAGTCTCATGGATATCACACCAATTCCACCTAAGGTGACCCAACAAGCACATGTCATAGAGCAAGTACAACAAACCCAAGTGGCTCAACAAGTACCACTTGTGAATGTAGTGCAACCCCAATTTGCAGCCCAAGTTAACATGATGCAGTCTCAAACGCAACCACCAAAACATAAGACTGCAAATATTGATGGCATACTTGGACCACTTGGATTTCAACAAGGTGACAACATGCAACAACCAACAATGCAGGTGGGTCAAGAATCCCATCCTGTCACCCAAATTGTGCAAGGCCCAAAGGTGCAACAAGTGCACGCACGACAACAATAACATACCCAACAATATGTACAACAATAGAAACATGCTCTGCAACAACAATATGTGCAAAAACAACAACAACAATATATACAACAACAACAACATGCTTTGCAACAATAGTATGCTCAGCAACAAAGACAACAACATGTTCAACAACAACAACAACAACATGTTCAACAACCATATGTTCAGCAGCGATAACCATATGTCGCACAACAACAAAATGTGTCTCAACAACAACAACATGTGGCACAAACTCAACAATAGCAGTATGCACCATGATATCAACAGCAAGTTTCCCAACCGTATTATGCGACACAAGGTCAACAATACAATCTTCCACCACTGAACCAACAACATGTGGAAGATCCCCAACAACATGCCAGACAACATGTGGCATTAGTCCATGACATCTCATCTGAATCATTAGAATCAGATCGAGCCTCAGAATATAGTCGACGTTCAAGGGATTCTAGGCAGACACATCGCTCTAATACACATAAAAAAGCTATGAAGTCTTCAAAGAATGAAGAAATGCTTGAACAAATCCAACGCTTGCAGAAGCGACTAAATGATATACAATACAAGGACATAAAGACACTCTATACGGAACAAGACCTATGTCCTAATCCATTCGATCCAAGCATTTACATGCCTCCTTTTCCCAAGAATTTTGACGTACCCAAGTTTGAGAAATACAAAGGGAAAGGCAATCTAATCGATCACATTCAGGAATTTTATGTCTTGCATCGAAGTTAATCATGACAACACGTATCTCATGCGACTCTTCCCTCGAAGTCGAGTCAAGCAATGGAGTGGTACTCTAAATTACCTAGCAATATCAGATCTTGGAAAGAACTAGCCAACAAATTCATCTCTCATTTTGCATTCAACATATCAAGTGAGGTTATGCTGACTGACTTATGCACAACCAAACAAAATTTTGGAGAATCCTTTATGAACTTCCTACTGTGATGGAGGAATTTGGTGAGTTAATGTCCTTTTGATGTTCTAGAAGAACAACAAATTTGATTATTTATCCAAAATATGATTCCTGAGATGATGTACAAGCTCAAAATCAAATGACCAATTACAATTCAAAAGCTCATGAAAAAAGGAATCGACATTGAAGATGCTCTTATTGAAAAAGGAGTATTAAAAATCAATAAGGACAATCAAACTGCGAGCACTTCAAGTGACAAACCAAAATTTTGGTCTTGGAATAAAAATGTCACAAATCATGATGTTGTTGATGCACAGACGGTTAATATGACACAATAGAAGGTGAGTCTCAAAGGACCCACTACTACTAATATGCAGACAATGACTCAAGCACCGCCTCCAGCGCTAGCTCCAACACAACCTCAAGCGCAAACGAATGATAATGTGCAACAAAATCAACAGCATCGACTGTCGAGGAACAAAGATGGACCACAAAGACAGTTCACGCCATTGGACGAACCACTCCATTCGGTCCTGTAATAGCTATTGCAAGACAATTACATTCAATTACCCGAGATCTGCGATCTGCCAGCAGTGAAACCCCCTTGGTGGGACAACAAAAAATATTGTGATTATCATCGAACAAAGGGACACAGAACCAATTCTTTCTACCAACTAAAACATAAGGTCCAAGACCTTATTGATGAAGGTGTGATTGAAGTTGAACCCACAGCGAGATCTTCCAACACTGACCATACTATTTTCACAAACCCCTTGGTTGATCATTAGAAGGGAAATGCCTCTACGTCGAATTCAAATTCCAAGAACAATGTCAAATATACTTAGACCGGCCATGACTATACCATCAATTATTTCTTTGAGGCTGATTCACATGTGTTCACCCTGACCTTCTAGGATAGTAACCCTCAATGTGCAGTCGCTACCCATCGTACCAAGATTACTGTGCCTGGCGCGCCATCCAAACCCAAGGTACCTTTAGATTACAACCTTGTTGACCAGTTGGGTAAGACCCCTGCCTTAATATCAATCCTTGATTTTTTGTGCACATCCCCCCAGCATAAGGAAGTCCTTGACAAAGATTTGAAGGATGACATTGACACTAACCAGTTTTAGGCCATGATGGGGAACTTCTTTGTGTCCCAGCATGTCACATTTTCCAAAGATGATGTTCTACATGACTGCCTTGGCCATAATGACCCTCTCCATCTGGAAGTCTTTGTCCATAATGCCAAAGTCTGGCGAGTCATGATAGACAGTGGAGCAGGACTTAAAATCTGCACTTTGAAGGTCATTCTTGATCTTGGTTACAATGAGAGTGACATTGATCCTTCTAGGAGAATCACAATAAAGGCCTATGATGACGTTGAACGTCCCTCTAAGGGAGTCATCATCCTGCCCATCCAAACTGGTCCGGCTAGTGAAAACACATTGCTGCAAGTCCTGGATCTAGACTTGCCCTATAACATGATCTTAGGATGCCCATGGATCCATGCCATGAAGGCAGTTCCCTCAATGTACCATAAATGTCTAAAGTTCTTTCACAACGGAGTTGAGATCACCATCCCAGGTGAACCTAACCCTTTCCAATTTTTTGCTAATCTGAGAGAAGGGCCCACACAACAGGTGCCTACCAACAATGAAGCCACTTCATCCAATTCCTCCAAATATGTTGATGCAGCCACCCTTAAAAAAATGATCAAAGGAAAGCTAAAGATTGAAGATAAAGGGTGTGAGTATACCATGGCACAAAATTTTCATATTGGGAAGCTTCCTCTCTCCCCGAAGTCTTATGGAAAACCAAAGTTATTGCAAGCACAACCACCCAAAACTACCATGAAGGTTATGCCCTCACCTACGTTCACTCTGTGGGGAGGTTTGCACAAAGAATATGTATATGACAATGCATCCAGCTGGATCTTCTAGGATCAACAGAAATAAGAACATGAGCCCACTGAGATACATGTTGAAAGATACGGGCCCGGGTTCACACTCATGCAGAAAAAGGTTATGATGGCCATAGTGGTCTTGGAGTACACAAACAAGGAATTGTTGAACCAATTGTTGCAAAAGTCCATCCCCTTCATCTGGGCATTGGATTCAAACCTTTACAAATTAGCTCTTCGAATGCCAAAATGGCCTCATGTGAAAATGTGGAGGTCTCAAATGATGAAAATGCATCTGAGGATCCCCCTTGTGAGAACACTACCGATTCAAATGAGTGGGAATGGGCATCCTATTCCTCCAGCTCTTATGAGCTTGACCATTTCTTCCTTGACCCTATAAACCTACCTATGGTAGACAAACATGTTAACACAATTCCCCCTCCGGTAACCAATCCTGATCCTTGGTCTAGAATTTTCTGGGATCCCAGTCCCGAACCTTCAGTGCATGAAGTCTCTGACTCTAAAGAGACTGATATTTACATATTTTCTTTTACCTATGGCCTCAAAAACATTTGCACCACTGATGATGACACTCCCCTAGTCTACCCTGAGCTTATTGATTGGGACGATCAAGGATCACCGAGCTTGGATTGCTTCAAAAATGATGAAGCAATAGCGAAATTCTTTAAGCTCCAAGAGGGCATACCATCTGGCGACCACAAAAAAGGGCTCTCCATTGACCTTGTTGTTACTGCATATCTTGGGGAGTCAACTTTGTCTTCTAGTCACAAAATTGAAAATGATAAAATCAAAAAAGAAAAAAATACAAAGAATAGGTCCTCTGGTGAAAACTGAAAGGCGCCAGTTGACCATGAAAAAGTAAAAATAAAGGACGTATCCGAGGGTGAAAACCTCTCTGAGGGGCCTGAGGATGGAAGACTAAACATACCCCCTCCAAAGGAGAGGTTGACATTGCTCATTGAAATAACCGAGGAGATTAACTTGGGAACACCAAACAGCCCCAAGATCATACACTTTGCAGCATCACTCTCGCCAGAAGGGAAGGATGAGTTTATCAGATTCTTCCTTGAGCGCCAGATCAATTTTTCCTGGTCCTATGCAGACATGCCTGGCTTGGATCCTGAGTTAGTTCTTCACCACCTCCCTCTGAAGCCAGGTGTGAAGCCAGTAAAGTAGAAGCTAAGAAAAATGCATCCCCAAATATCTCTACTGGTAAAAGCAGAATTGAAGAAGTTATTGGATGCGGGATTTATCAGACCTATAGATTACGCAGACTAGATCTCCAATCTGGTTCCTGTTAGCAAGCACACTGGGGGCATATAGATATGCATTGATTTCCATGATTTAAATAAGGCATTCCCTAAAGATGATTTTCCTCTACCCAACATCGACATGATTGTAAACATGACTGCGGGCTACGAGATGTTGTCACTGATGGATGGCTTCTTCAGTTACAACCAAATTTGGATTGCTCCTGAGGATCAAGCCAAGATAGCTTTCACATGTCCGTGGGGAACCTATTATTGGAATGTCATGCCCTTCAGCCTCAAGAATGCTAGAGCAACTTATCAACGAGAAATGACCACAATCTTCCATGACTTCGTGCACATCTTGATGGAAGATTATGTTGACGACCTCCTCTACAAATCTACAACCAGGAAAGATCATTTGAGTATTCTGGCCAGAATATTTGAAAGAATGGAAGGGTATAAGCTCTTTTTAAACCCCTAAAAGTGTGTTTTTGGAGTTGTTTCTGGAAAAATCCTAGGCTACATCATTTCTCAATGAGGTATCGAAGTGGACCCTAAAAAGGTTCAAGCCATTTTAGAAATGCCTCCACCAAACACTCTAAGGAAATTGAGAAGCCTACAAGGGAAACTACAGTCTATCTATCAGTTTATTGCACAACTTGCAGATAAATGCCAATCATTTCAAATTCTACTACATAAAGGTGTAACTTTCCATTGGAATGAAAATTGTGAGCACTCGTTCCAACAATTGAAAGATTATCTATTAGATCAACCAATCTTGATGCCTCCCATTCCAGGAAATCCATTTATCTTGTACATTTTTGCCACAGAAACTACATTGGGTGCGCTTCTTTCACAACTTGATGAACAAGGATGTGAAAGAGTCATTTACTACATCAACAAAACTCTGGTTGGATATGAATTAAACTACTCACTCATTGAACAAGCCTGTCTTGCTATGGTTTTTGCCACACAAAAGTTAAGACATTACATGCTACACCCAAAAACCATGCTCGTATCCCACATTGATCCATTGAAGTATCTTTTGGGCAAAGCAGCTCTCACGGGTTGCCTAGCCAAATAGGTCATGCTCCTGAGTGAGTTTGAAATAGAGTATGTAGACAGAAAAGCAATAAAGGCCAGGCAATAGCGGATCAGCTCACAGAGGCACCAGTTCCTGATGATCACCTGTTACTTTCAGAATTTCTAGATGAGTTAACTTTCGCCTTCACTAAATCCAATGAGTGGAAACTCTATTTTGATGGCTCACATACTAGGCATGGATTGGGGGCAGGCATCATGTTTGTCACCCCGCAAGGAGATATCATACACAAATCTTACATAATCACCTTTGCATGCACCAACAACATAGCTGAATATGAAGCACTGGTCACTAGACTCAAAATTGCTATTCAATGGAAAATCCAGCACCTCAAGGTGTATGGTGATTCTCAACTAGTCATCTGGCAGGTCACTGACGACTATGAAACTAAGGATGAAAATATGGTACCTTAAAAATAGTTGGCCCACTTTCTCAAGGAGAAATTTGTCACAATCAGTTTCCACCAACTTCCATGGGTGCATAACAAACAAGCAGATGCTATGGCCACCATTGCATCTATTATCGACATGTCGAATAACAAAGAGAGATGTGAATTTATTGTTGAGAAGTTATTGCTTCGGGCAATCAACATTCCACAATCCGAGCTCATGTGTGACATTGTTGGTCCTGAGTCCCCTTGGTATCAAGATGTCTACAATTACCTACATGCCCAGATATTACCCCCTGCCTTATCCTAGAACAAGTGTCGAGCTCTTGTCCATCAAGCCTCTCGTTACATCATTGTTGGTGATACCCTTTATAGGAGAGCCTATGACCAAACCCTCCTCAGATGCCTCAATTCGCAAGAGGCTGACACTGCCTTACATGAGGTCCACGATGGTATTTGTGGTGGACATTTCAATGGTTTGAGTCTCACCAAGAAGCTGGTCAGAGCGCGATATTACTGGCCTACCATGGAGCAAGATGCTCATAAATTTGCTAAGAAATGTTACAAGTGCTAGATTCATGGAAATTTGATTCATGCTCCGGCACAAGATCTACAGCCAGTGGTTTCTCCATGACCCTTTTCACAATGGTCATTCAACCTTGTAGGGAAGATCACACCCCTATCTTCTAACGGCCATAAGTATATCATCATGGCCATTGAGTACTTTACCAAATGGGTGGAAGTTATCCCCATGACATACATCACCGGCAAGAAAATTTCTAGATTCATCCTGAATTATATCATTTTCCATTATGGATTTCCTCTAGCCATTATTACTAACCATGGCAGCCTGTTCCAGAACAAATATGTTACCAAACTTTGTGAGAAATTCAAAATATGTCATGGATTTTGTAGCATCTACTACCTACAAGGCAACGACCAAGTAGAGGCATCTAACAAGACAATCATTAAGATCCTGCAAAAGACTGTCAATGATGATGGCTGCGATTGGCACTTACAACTCAACCCAGCTTTGTGGGCCTATAGGACTAGCATTCACACCCCCACTGGTGCTATTCTGTACTCTCTAGTCTATGGCACTGAGGCCATATTACCCCTTGAGGTTGAAATTCCTTCATTGAGAGTATCCTTACAAGGCATTGTTGATGATGAGCCGTATAGAGTTTCCAGATTGCATGAGCTCGAAATGCTTGATGAGAGGAGAGAAACTACCTTGGTACACTTGCAAGCCTATCAGAACCGTCTAAAATGGAGTTACAACAAGAAAGTCTAAGCTCGCCATTTTGAGATCGAAGACTTGGTTCTAAAGATGAATTACAAAACCCAGCCACATAGAGAGAAGGCTGGAAAATTTGAACCAAATTGGGACAGCCCGTATATAGTCACAACATCATATGGGTCTGTAGTGTATCAACTTGCAACACAAGAGGGAGGGAGAACCATTGCCAGAGGCACTGAACAACATGCACCTCCGTAAGTATTTTGCATGATTTCTGAAAAAATCCAAAAAAATTGCAAAAAGTTCTTGAAAAAAGTACAAAAAAATTGCAAAAAATTCTGAAAAAATATATATTAAAAAAATAAAAAAGAGAAAAAAGAAAAAAATAAAAACTGGTTTCCTTGATGAAAACCTGGTAAACAGGCATCTTGGCACGCAACAATAGAAATCAAGAGAAAAATCCCATCCACAAGTGAAAACCTGGCAAACAGGCGTTGTGGGCAAGTACCGTGGTGAAAACCTGGCAAACAGGCGCCACGCGTAGTAAGTCATTGCTCCATTGTCTATCATGGTTCCACCTGATATCCTAATGTCCTTTCCCGATCACATCTTTCGATTTGCATCGACCCTAGTGCCCTTTTAAGGCCTGTAACTAGTTGATCTTCATTGTCTTCCCCTTGGTATACCCAGTCTATCTGTCTTTTTGGCCTCTGTACATAGCCTCTTTATTGTCTGGGGGTAGATTCCTTGCACTGAGTGTCTTTGAATTTGAATTCAAACTAGGGGAAAGACCTTGAACGTGGTTTACCCATGAGATTCCTCGACTATCCGATTGGAGATAACACATTGTAAATACCTTAATGACCTGAAAAAATCCTAAAAATTCAAATAAGCAAAAATTCCAAAAAAAAATCAAATAATGTCCTGAAAAAATTGCTAAAAATCAAATATGATGCTGAAAAAACCCTAAAAATCAAATACGATCCTGAAAAAAGACCAAAAACATCCAAATATATCAAAAATCCTAAAAATTGCAAAATCTCTTCAAAAATTTGTAATAAATTTGTACATCCTTGTCTTCTTTTTGCGAATCGAACATCATGTTTGCCAACATCAGTGGCAGAATCATAATTATGTGCTTAATGAAATCATAGGCGATCTAAATCATTACGACTCAACATTCAATCTGGTTGGACTATTCAAATCTTCCAATCTATCTTTCAATCAATCAATCTGTCCAAGCTATCAATCAATTTTCAAATCAATTAATTTGTAAACTAAGCTATCAATCAAATTACATTTAATGCAAGTAACAAAAGATCAGAATGGTTGTTGGCTCACATTGTTTCAGTGAGTATTTTTTATTTTCTTTTTTGATCATGTTCCTATGCTACTCGATGATATTATCTGATCTTATGAGAGTAGTCAGGATGGTTCATGACCAGTTATTTTTGCTTTATCTTTTTTCTGCCTGTTTGATGATCTCATGAAATCCTGGGGCATGTCTGCTACATGCTTTCGGGATGGAGAAGATCATCCTCTGTCTACATTGTGTTTTTTTACGCAAAAAGGATGACTTTTTCGCTCTGGCTTTTGTGCCACAATGCGCCACATCCACTTTTGCAATATCAAAATAAGCTCTTATCACAAAATCACACTTTGAAAGCCAACATCTTTCTACTAACATTTCTTCGTCTAATTTCTGCTTTCTGCTAACACTTCTTCAGTCAGTCCTTGCAGTCGCCTTGGTCTAGTACTCTGGTACATCAAAAACAAGTGCATCCTGCATACATGCATTTATAAACTGGAAAAACAACAAAAACATGTGCATTTTTGCATTCATTCATTCATCCATACATGATAAACATTTCAAATATACATTTGCATTTTGTATTCATACATTTCAAAAAGTAAAAGACAAAAACGATTATTGCATCCATAACAAATATTATTGCGTAACAAAGGCAATACATTGCAATACATAAGCATCATCATAGAACAAGAAAGCAAAGCATATACATAAACATCCATCATGTGCATCATAAAGTAGCTACATATCATATATCAATGCCTCAAAAAGTATCAGAGTACAAAGATCAAGGTGTCTGTATGCACTGAGGCCCGCAGGCTCATAATCTATCACATGTCTATCAAAACTGTCCCTCTACTAGAGAGACCTCATGTCAACCACTGCTCTCTCGGTCCTCCTAATCCCTACCCTATTCAGAAGATGAGGCTCCCCTATCTGGTGCCCTGTCTGTCTTGATCTAGGTGGGCCCCTCGGTCCCAACACTCCCTTGTTGCTCTGTGTCCTATGGGAGTGTGATCTGTTGGATGACGCTTTGTAACTTGGTGCCCATTGATCCCATAGCACATCTCACTCATACATCACTCTCCAGTACCTCTTCTCCTCTCAGGCATCCCCTAACATACCTTCAATATCATGCACATGTACATCTCTGATGGAACTGATAAACTGGTGTACCTCCTCTTGCGCACTCTATGCTCTAGCCATAGCTGCATCTCTCTCTGTTGTCAACCTGTACATTTGTGTTGTGAGCACTGATCGCTTGGCAATCCATGATGTACGATTTGTATCCCATGCATCTCTATCTATATCTCTCTCTAGTGTCAATCTATCTATCTGGCTTGTAAGCTCTGCGATACACCCTCTTTGATCCTCGAACCTATCATCTAGACCCTGTAGGTCATCCCCATGTGGTGGCTCATCCCTATCCTCATCTATCTACATCAGCATATCACCGAGGTCCCTTTCATCCTCATTTGACTCCTCCTCATCCCCCTCATCCTCATCCTCCTCCTCAGTGCTCTCATCACGGGGCACTCGCACTCTCGGTATTGCCACACCCAGATCTGTCAGAGGAATTGGCATGTGTAAAGAAAACCATCTATCATACTCATTTATGGTCCCTGTGTATGCCACATCTGCACCTACTCCCCATGGTCTGGGTTGTAATTTCTCAAACTCTGCATAGGCCACCTGAGGCTTGAGTGTTGCAACCCATGTCCTAGCCTCGACCCTCGACCGAGCAAACAATGTTGTACCTGTCGGTACTCCCTGTATCTCTCCAAACTATCGCCGGACTCGCTCTGGGAGCTGAATCTCAATAACTGTATGACCCATAATGAACCTCCCAATGAGGTATCTCTCCTATCTGTAGTAAGGAAGGTGATCCGCGTCATCATACCATCCGCGGCAGTCTCTGTATGGTCGCCATGTAAAATCTCTCAGCAGATCTATCTCATGGCGAAAGTGCAATGTGTATCCTAGTGGGCCCTGTGCAGGCGCCCCTCGATAGTAGTAAACATATGGCATCTCTAGAAGAACAACTCTTTGAGAAATAGGCTAGAACACAACTATGTGCTTGTAGGCCCACACCTGCAGCAATGCGATCCCGCTACTAATCGACAACCCTCTTCAGTAGGCCAGTTGGTGTAGCTGGTAGTAAGTCATCGCTAGCATGCATGGCCCCCATGCAAACGCTGTACCCTCCATGATCATCTACTCAAGGACCCTCCCCCATCCAATAGGGAATCCATGGCCTCGTCTATCTGGTACCAAGAGACATGCGATAACTCCACAGATAACAGCGATCAACCTATCATGTTGCCTAGCAACTATTTCCCATCTGATCTCATAATCACAGATATCCAGATCCTCATCATCACTCTCAAATAGCCACTACAATGCTAACCTCCCTGTAGTAGGTTCATACTCTGCTAGTTCCCCATGAATGGGAATCTTGTGGATGCTCCATACATCCTCCAGCGTCACAGTCGCCTCCCCTATCGGCAGGTGGAAGGAACTAGTCTCAGAGTGCCACCGCTCGGCCAATGTTGTGATCAATCCCCGGTTTGCCCTAATCTCAGGCATGTACGTAATATAATATAATCCTAGAGAGGTTAGGATCTGCCTCTCCTAACTACTCAACCGATGTCATATATCTAGGCATGCCGGTCTGCTCTCTTGTGTCTATGGAACTGGCAGCTCCTCCTGCGATCACCATGCGACTTTGGTCAACTTTATGTTTCTTTTTGACCAACCTAGGCCCTATTTTGACCTACTTTGACCTAATTTTGACCTTGTCCTAGGGTTTTGACTAGTTTAGGGAAGTTTAGGGTGGTTTAGGAACCCCCACATCCTGTTTTGAGGCCTTTCTGACCACCTACGCAGGTTATCTTACCACATGCGCAGAATGGCCTCCCACCTGCGCTAGCTACGCAGGTGGTCATCCCACCTACGCTACTAATGCAGGTGGGCACGTGACCTACACAGGTGACACTTGTGAGCCCCTGTAGGGCCCCGTTTGACCCCTAAAACCACCTAGAAATACATGCAAAGCTAAAAACCACTAAGAGGACCATATGTACTCACCTCGGGTCCCGCATCAGCTGGCCATCAGTAGCTACAAACTCATTCCCTGTGTTGATTCTCCATTGGCACTCGATCCATCTTCCTTGCTCCAGAGCTCAATTCTTCCAAATGAGAGAGTGAAAATGAGCTCCAAAACCCCTTTCATGCCCTTTTATAGCCTCTTGGTTGCCTAGATGGACATGCAACCCTTGCATTTTGTATTGGTTGCGATGCTTTTGACACTCTGAACCTCATAACTTTTGTGTTTGACCTCCATTTTTTTATCCGATCATTGTTGTTGATCTGTCTCGACATTGTTGACAAATCGACCTATCATTTATATTTTTCAGATGATTTCTCAAGGGGGCACCTATGTATCCCATTATCAATGGGGCATGTTTTAATGCTATTTTCTTCAGGATTCTTTGACACAACGCTCATAATCGTATTGTATCAAAGAGGGGCAAAATGTAGACACCTAAAAATGGTTCAAGCCTGTTGATCTACGTGTTTTAACATTTTTAGCATTACAATCAAAATGTTGTTTTGCGACCTAATTATTCCTCTATGTGGCGCATATGATCTTTATTGTATGGTGACATTGTGTCTTTTGTCAATGATTGAATATTGCAAAATTGTTCAATTGTTTACTAACAATTCTACTTTCTCTATCAAATCGATCATTTTCCAAATCATTTCTGATCAACCCTAAACCGATCCCATTCGATCCTAAACCGATCCTATTCGATTCTAAACCATTCCAAACCTTCCTAAATCAGTTCAAACCTATCATATTCTATTCCCAATCACTTGCAAAATTGTTTGGACTCATTCCAACCATTCTGGGGCATTGTCCAAGATCAACGATGCCTAATTAAACCTATTGATCAAACCCTATTTCAATTCAATCAATCTTGTCATCATTACAGAAGTATTGTCTAAGATCATCGATGCTTCATATCCTTTCAATCAACCATTTGATAACATTGTCAAAGATGATCGGTGTTATCGCTATCAATCTATCAATATCAATTCAATAGCGTTGTTCATTATTATCAATACTATTTCTGATTATCAATTCGGAAACATTGTCAAAGATCATCGATGTTTCCCCATTTCAATCTTATGACGCCATCAAATTTGATTGGCACTTTTCAATCATTTCCAATCATCATTATCCGGGCGCATTGTCAAAGCTCATCAATGCCTCGTGATTTCCTAAACTATTTCGGAACCCTCAGAATTGATCCTAAACCTTATCAACATTATCAAAATCATTTCAATTCAACATCAACACCTTCAATTCGACCTATAATCCACTAATTTCCCACTTTGGATGAATAGCCCATAATTTATCCTAAGTCTTAATTGAATAAATAAATAAACTTTATTTATTCCCCTTTTCCCTAAGTCTCCAATAATTAATTAATTTTTATTAATTAATTAGCTAATTCCAATTTATGGGATTTTTTAATTTCATAAATACTAATTTGGATTTGTGAGGAATATTGATTTATTAATTGAATTAATATCCTCCTAATCTCACCTAATTACCATATCCCTTAATTGAGGATTCACATCCCTATTAAGGTGCTTCTTCAATATCCTCCAATATCTTCTCATTTCATCTCCCCCATTTCATGCTTCCAAGCATCTCACCAACCAAAATATGCATTTATGTATTGATTTTGTGCAATCTCACCAAATTGTATCTCATTTTCTATAAAATGGATGCATTTCTATCATTCAAGGTTGAACCACAAGATTTTTGAGAACCTCAAGAATCACAAATCTTCTAGTACTCTCATTAGCAAACTTGGCTTCTTGTGCAAAGTGTGTGTGCAAAGAGCAACAATAATCTCACTATGGAGAAGAAAGAAGGGCATTAAAACTACATTTGAAGGGAGTTTGTTTGTGTTATTTTGCATATGTTTCAACTCTTGTTTCAAATGGTTTTAATGTTAGATTAGTTAGGGTAGCATATTGTTTAGGGCTTGTGGTTACCTAAATATGCTTTCTAGTCCCTTTTCTGGTCTTATAGTCTGATGCAGGAGTATCTTAGGATTCTTAACAATCTTACATCAACCAAAATATTTTCTTTCAGCTGTTATTCTGTTAAACTTTCAGTCTGGTGTTTCTATTGGTGATAGATATGTACTTGTTCTTTTTGTTTGTGGTCGTGGCTGAGTGTTTGTGGCTTCAGGATTGATCATTTCCTATGATCACACCTCATTTGGTTTCATCACGTGTGATTTATTGCAAATTCTTTGTGGGACTGTAGTGTTCTTCATGTTATCGGTCTGTGGTTGGGTTTTCGATCATTTTCTGATCTACCGATTGGTTTTTTTGAGTACGCCAGCTCACTATTACGTTTGAGGCCAACCTTATTATATGATCGCATATCTTATTGTTTTATTTGGAGGTTGATGCAGTTGTTTTTGGGTCCTGACCTAATTATTGTAACACGTTTTCTTATTCTTGGAAAATGTGATCTTTTCTAAGCTGACCGATGATTATGATTGCTATTTAAGCTTATGGACTTGTTCTTAAGGGATAAGAGAGCTTTCATAAGATTGTCTAGTACAACTTGGCTAGGGTTTGTAAGAGATTTTTTTATCATAATCAGACATGTATTTCTGGCATGTGAGACTACATTTTTATGATCTATTATAATTGATTTACAGATCATAACTGAAGGTTGATCTCTCATTTTCTCATTAATGTTGGCTTGTTGTTCTTGTTAATTTTGTTGTATTGTGTTTTCTGCAAGGATTGAACTGATCTTTTGAGGTTTCGCTATCCTTTACTGCATCAAGAAGCCATTTTCCAATTAAGGTCAAGTTGCCTTCATTGCATGTATTATTGCAAAATGTTATCATAGATGAAGATTACCATGTATCGCAAATACACAAGTTTGAATTACTTGATGAGAGGTGACATAATGCCTTGAATCATTTACAATTCTATCAAAACCATCTCCATAGAAGTTATAATAAGAAGGTTTAGGTTAGATTCTTTGTTGTCATTAGTTTTGTCAAAGTCATAATAGTTAATGAAGACAATCGGTAAAGAGCAAAATACACTAAGAAAGACAGTCGATAAAATAGAGTATCAATAACACTGAGCACCGAACAGTAGCATGTTACTGAGTTAAGTAGAGAACCCACACCGAGCAGAGTTAGTCACTGAGACACCGAGCAGAGTTAGTCACCAAACAGAGTTAGTCACCAAGTAGAGTTAGTCACTGAGTAGATGGCTATGTCACCGAGCAAGATCAAATCTCATTACCGTACACACCAGATCCAACATGACACTTCAAATTTGAATACACTGAACCTGGACGCCAAGTGGTAAAAATTTCACGGTATTCAAGACAGAAGTTAGGTTGAACATTGGGATTGCACCAATATGATTGCATATGATCACGAGATGTAATTCAAAGAATGATATTCAAGAACATTAAATGTGTTGGGAATGAAACCAACTTTACACCGCCTCACCTCCACTGCAAAAGGAGAAGGATCTAATTAGGTTAACTGCCTTAAGATCATATAAAATGAACAAAACATGAAGATGACAAAAGGATGTTGAATATTACACAGAGAAGAGGGAAAATATTATAGAGAGAGAGAGAGAGAAGCAATTACAATGACAGAGCTAAAGACAAAATGAAGAAGATATAGGGTGCATAACAATTGAGTTACCGACTATAGAAAGAGGTAATGCACTTGCAGAGCATAAAGAGTCTGAAGAACATTATGAATGATGCTTACTTGCAGACAATTTTGTAATAAGTTTTTTTTTAATAGTTAGGAGTTTAGACATCTCATTTAGTGAGTAGGCCCTAATAGGTCTTATTTTGTAAATCCTCTAATTGGGTACACCTCTTAGATGAGAGATTGTAAAATCCTTTAATCACGTAG
This sequence comes from Thuja plicata, assembly GCA_018584345.1. NCBI lineage: Eukaryota > Viridiplantae > Streptophyta > Pinopsida > Cupressales > Cupressaceae > Thuja > Thuja plicata. Next base: position 3,060,450 of record MU226072.1, read on the forward strand.
ATTGAGTAAGTCTTTGTACTCTTGACTGAGTATAATACTTCTAACAGGGTAAGCTGCTAGAAGTAGCTAACATTGTAGCTCTAACTGAGCAACCTTTACTCTACTGAAGTGAAGGATTGTGAGTGCCATCCCCACCACAGTTTTTTCCTCTAACCAAGGATTTATGCATGACCAAAAATCATGGTGCTATGTGTCATAGTTTTCTAATTCATGTTTTATGTTTTCAATGTTTTTATGAAATATATACAGTTCGGTGAAAAGAATGAATAGTGGTTAAAAGTTTTAAAGTACTGATTCACCCCTCCCCTCTCAGCAATTACCTTTCCATAAGACTAATCCAACAGAGGCGACGCATAGAAAATGCCACTACATGTTGCATGATAAGGTGTCGACATGAAGATAGTGGCGATGAGGGTGGTGGAAGTAATGACCATTTGAGAGTGATAAATTGAGATCAGGATGTCTCTAGTAATGAAAATATTGATTTCAAAACCACATGCAGACACTAAGTTTGTGACTTTAGGGTTTAGAGGTTTCGAAATCATTGAATTTGCAATGGGATGAATGAGTTGGATTGAAGTCTACTTGTATGTTACAAGCTTGTTGTGGTGGTGTAGTGTCTTTAATGACTGTACTCTTATAAAAAATCCAATAGTTTCATAAGACTCTATTTGATCGATTTAGTGCCCCTGAATGCCCATGAAGAGAAAACTACATATAAACTTCGGAGGAAACTTGAAGATATTTTTTTAGGGGAAATCCTTGGTAAATAAATTGTTTCTAACAAAGAAGTGTAATTCTATAAAGATGGAGGAAGGAGAACCTATTGCAGATCACTTGAATGTGTTCAACATGAATGTTACCCAACTAGGTTGTGTAAGTGTGAAGATTGATTACCAAGACAAGTCCATTCTTATGTTATGTTCATTTTTGGACTCATGGGATCACCTAGTTATGGCTATTAGAAGTATTACAACCATTGAACCATTGTCAATATGGTTTTGACTTGTAGTAGTATGATTGAGGGTTGTGAATTATATTAAAGTTATACAAATCTACCTATAATGAATTCATTGATATTTTAATAACTTTTTAGTGACTGTAAGATAAAATGATAGTGTGACCCAAATTATGTAATTTTGTGATACTTGAAAATAACAAGATTTAATTTTAGATCACTTATAACCAAGATATATGGTTTTTAATGTTCTACTCAATCAAACTTAATCGATAAAACATAATAACATACATGTTTAAGAGGATTTTATTAATGTGTTTCAATTAGAGAAAATAATTTAAATTATCATGCTTAAACTTGGGAAAAATGTTACCTAAGATGAAGAATCACCAAAATAAAAGTTATAATGAAGAATTGCTTGAATACCATATCTCAATGTGGAATAGAGTTAATGAAGTATGAGGAAAGGTAACATTTAAGCTAGGATTTAAAATACAGTTTCTTGACCAAACACAAATTTTAATAGATGAATTATATTTTTCTACGCTTTTGGATCTCAAATTATAACTCCTCAACACTTTGAATAGGATCATATAAATATATACTCCTCAACTATAGCTCCAAACCCTTAAACCCTAAAGTAACAAAAAAATAGAAATCCTTTGACAATAGCAATGACATTGTATACCCATAAAGACCGAAATTGGAACCCTGAACCCCTAACATTAGAAAGAAATGTGGAAACCCTTAATAGTAAAATTAAATCCCTAAAATAGGAAAAAATGGAAAGAAAATGGAAACCCTTAATAGTAAAATTGAAACCCATAATAGAAACATGGAAATCCTTTGATAGTATCAGTGACATTGGAAACCCATAAACACTGAAATTGGAACCCGTAAATCCTAACATTAGAAATGAAAGTGGGAACCCTTAACAGTAAAATTAAAACCCCATAACAGATAATTTGAAATGGAAGTGGAAGCCATTAACAATAAAATTGAAATCATAAAACAAATAAATTGAAATTGTTGTTCATTTAATTGCAAACTATTAAATCTCTGAACCTTGAAAGAAACCCTTATAATAATGATTGTTAAATGTAAAATATAAACAATTACAATGTAACCAATAAGAGGAATACCAACAACCATGCCTGAGAAGTTGAAAAAAATGAATACCCTTAACCATGAACATGCCAGTGAAGCTATAACAGAGGAGTATGATTCCCTTTTAGGCTTATAAGTGTTTATGAAACAGTAAATTGTGTTCACAAACACAAACACTTTAAAAAAATGCAACAACCACTGAAGACAACAATAATGGAGGTTGAAGTTAGCAAAAATCTAAACAAAATGCAATAAAAGCATATATGAATGCCCCAAAAAGTTTTTGGTGGCCTTACTGAGGGTAGAATCCTCATATCCATCGAACATGATGCAAGCAAACTGTGACCATTGCTCCTCCTAGCGATCACCGCAAAGGGTTCCCATGCAAACTTAAAAAATCACAGGTGTGATGCAAGTGGAGTCCATACTTGCAAAACGAACAGTGGAGGAAGTAAACTATTCATCAAGAATGGTAAGAATGCAACGCAAAACAACCACCGAAGAAGAAAGAGTGCGGAGAAAAAGCTTGAATACCTGCGTAAACGGTGATGTAGATGGTGAAGAGAAGATCACATTCTCGTTGGCTCTTCAAGTTGTAGGGTCCCTCGCCAAACACGTTCTAGTTACAAGAAGAAAGAACACTCCAAAATTGGCGGGATAGAAAGGAATGAAACATGACCCAATCCACGAGGATTCAGGCGCATTGAATGGAGTTGTGTTCAATATGCACGTCCCCTTAGCCGACTAGAAGGTGAGGTGACACGTAGTAAAAATTATTGCAAGTTGCAGTGTAAGGTGGACACGAGAAGTAATGGTGGTAAGGGTGGTGAATTGGGTGACCATGTGGTTGAATGTCATGCGACCACCCTGTCCAGTTCAAATAGTAAACATAGGTTGTATGTGGTGGGGGCTGCACATGTCCTTGTCAACGCACTGAAATGCCACATATTAGACACCTTGGACGAATGAGAGTGAAACACGTGACATCTTACCTGTTAGTAATAACTGCAAAGGGGGGGGTGAATCAGTGGCCTCAAAAATTTATCCTTTAAACTTCAATCCACCAATTAATACACCTCAGATTATTAAGTCCCTACAAGATGTATGCCTTTGAAATACTTGTAATAAATAACTGTCTGTCGGTTTACCTTGTCTGTCCTTCTTCTCCTTGATAATCGATAAGCAGTAAAACTTATTTACCGATGATCAGTAAATATGCAGAGTAGACCAATCAATCCAGAAATGCATATGTGAAATGTAAAACAATAAAGTAATAAACCATACACACATAACACAAAGATTTTAACGTGGAAACCCTGTTAAGGGAAAAACCACTGGGATCGGTACCCCAAATTTTCACTCTTCTGAAGTGAGCCTTGTTAGGAGCCAACCTTGATAAAGGTTATAAACACATGGTTACGTGCGACCTTGTTAGAGGATTTTTATACATAGGTTGTCACTTAGTATCTTGCATCTATGCTACCATCCTTGAATTAGTCTCTAGACTGTCAATAGGCTTTATGCTAATCTTACTACCATCCTTGAATCAACCTCCTTCTTAGACTGTCAATAGGCTTTAGGTAAGACCAATGCTACTATCATGAGTCAAC
>MU226072.1:3073686-3088074 GCA_018584345.1 Thuja plicata
ACCAAAGGGCATAACCAACCACTCATACAAACCTTCTTTTGTCTTGAAAGCAGTCTTCCATTCATCACCTTCTCTGATTCTGATATGATGATATCCACTCTTCAAATCAATTTTGGTAAAATATTTTGCTCCACTCAAACAATCCATTATATCATCCATCCAAGGTATAGGAAATCTATACTTAACTGTGATCTTGTTGATTGCTCTTGAATCAGTGCACATTCGCCATTCTCCATTCTTCTTAGGTGCTAACACTACTGGTAATGCACATGGACTCAGACTTTCTCTGATCAAACCCTTGTTCAACAACTCATGAACTTGTCGGTTGAGTCCTCATTCTCGGTTGGTGTGATGCCTTGTTTGGCAAACTAGCTCCAGGAATCAGATCCATACAATGACTAATGTCTCTCATTAGTGGCAAACCATCAGGTACATTATCTGAAATGATCTCCTTGTACTCGGTGAACAATTTCTCAACTTCTTTAGGAACTTTATCTTCTGTGTCCTTACTCGGTTTGTTAGGAATCAAAGCATGACAAATATCATTCCTTTTCAAATCCTTAACAAACTGTCTACCTTCCATCAAACAAACTTTCACAGATGTACATATCTCTCCAACAGATTCTTCAATCAAAGGTAACAAGATTTGCTTCTTATCATCAACCCAAATAGTATATTTGTTCACTCTTCCATCATGTATAGCATGTCTATCATATTGCCAAGGTCTACCCAACAAAATATGACAACAATCCATTGGCATAATATCACACAACACCTTATCATAATACTTTCCAATTTTTCAGATTCACAAAACATTGTTCACTCACCATTAATGTATGCTCATCTTTGATCCATGAAATCTGATAGGGCTTTGGGTGCTTCAGTCTTTCCAACTGCAATTTGGTGACCATCTCCTCAGATGTCAGATTCTCTGAGCTCTTACTATCAACAATTACCTTCCACACTTTGTCTGCAACTCTGCATCTGGTCTTGAACAAACTTTTCCTTACAGGATCTTGCTTTTCACTCCATAATATTCTTCTGACCATTAGGTTCCCTTCCTTCTCAGGTTCATTCGATGAGTCTTCTTGCACCAAAGCATTTCTGCTATTATCGACTTTCTTGCTTGCATGTGTACACTCAAAAGATCTATGTCCTTCACCACAATTGTAACAAGTTCCTTGGAACCCTCTCCTGCTATATCCACCTCGGGAGTAGTTTCCTCTTCCTCGGAATGAACTTCCACCTTTCCACTCGGTCTTGCCCTTGTCTTGATTTGTCTTGTCCTGATCAGATCTACGGTTTCACCATAAGATCTACCTCTTCCTCTAGGGAATCTACCTCCTCTTCCTCTTTGCCTTTGCTCATATCTTTTGTTCAATTTCTCCTCAACTTTTAGGGCAAACTGATATGCCTCCTTAATGCTCTCCATCTTTACCAAGCTGATCTCATCTTGTATAGAACTTCTTATTCCATTCAGATATCTTGCTATTCTTTCTACCTCATCTTCAACATGTCCAGATCTGATGTCTAATCTGTAAAATTCCTGGGTGTAATCTTTTACCAAGCTATCTTTCTGCTTCAAACTTTGCATTCACCTAACTAGGTTAATCTGGTAATCACAAGGTAGAAACTTGCCTTTCAATTTGTTTATCATCTTATCCCATACCTTGATCTTGTCTTTACCCTTCTTTCGATCCAATTGCAGAAGCTCCCACCACAAGGATGCATGACCTTTCAACTTTGTACTTGCAATCTTCACCTTTTTCTCCTTTGAAACATTTTCATACTCAAAGTATTTCTCCATTTCGGTGATCCAATCTATCAATTCATCAGAATCCAACTTTCCACTATACTCAAGAAGATTAAACTTAGGTGTGGACTTCAAACTTGTCAATGCTCGCAGGAATCTCTCTTCTTCCTGATCCATCACAGGTGCAGGTGCGGCTTCTCCTTGCACTTCTTCATCTTCATCATCACTAACATTTTCAAGATGTCTTCCTTTGTGCTGGGCTGTCTCAACAACTTCTAATCTTGCAGCAATCTGTCTAAGCATATTAGCTAGATCTGGATCTGCATTTCTTCTCCCATGAACCATCTTGAAACCTTCTACAAGTGTAGGTCAGATCGCAATCTACTACCCTACAACAAATATCATTAGGGTTCACAAGAAGGAACCTCAGATCTCACCTTCGCTCTGATACCACCTGACGCAAGAAGGGTGAGGAGAATTAGGGCCCAAGGCACTCCCAGCTATCCAAACCAACTTGCAGAACAACTCAGAAGCAACAACATAGGAAGGGAGAGAAAGAAAGCGGAATATTCTTATTATTTCATCAAACATCATACATGCTAGGCTGTAAGGCCTTCCTGGTTTCGGCCATATACATTTAGATCGTTTACAAAATGATCTTCATACATGCGAGGTCACAAACCTGAGATCCAAGTCTTCTATCTCTTTTCTACTTAACAACTGCTGCCAAATCTAAGAACAAAAGCTAAATATATACAAGAGACCACAAAAGAGGTCAGCACCAAAGATCCTAAAGATCCAACATAGGAAACAACAAAGACCCAGATTTAGGTCCACACGCATCCCAATGAGAGACCCCAACATTAATTACACTAAGAAAATCAAATGCATACGTCGGCTAGAAGATCCAATGTCCGAAAACCATTTCGGTGAGAAAGACTACCGAGCACAGAGACTAGTCGGTGAAAATTACCGAGCAGCCAAGAACAACCACCAAGACCCCATCGCTGAAGCCAACCAAAACAAGTAACCGAGTTCGAGCGGTGAAACAACAAACCTTCAACCGAGCAAGCAAAGCAGTTACCGAGCACTTCACTGAGCAGTCTGCAACAAGCTACCGAATCAAAACAAACATATTTTGGTTGATACAGGATTGGCAAGAAGCCAAGATGCTCCTACATCAGGAAGACTCCATTTAGCAGCAAATTCTATGCCCGAGGTCTGCTATTCCATTTCCAGCATTGGGCGACTTCTTTTGGCATCATTTTCAGCCCCTTGACAAGCGATTTCCATCTCCATTATGCCTAGCGAATTCCATTTTTGGGCAGATCTGAATTTGGAGTTGGCACATTGCAATTTTGACATCATTTTTGCAGGTCTAGGGCATCAAAGTCCTTGTCTATACTTGCAGATCTGATCATTCCATTTATGCGATTTTATCATAGGGCATCCTTTTGCACTCAAGCATCAAGCGGACTATCCTTTGGAGGCACTTGGCATCATTTTGTGGCATCTAGGGCATCATCCTTCCAGCATTTTACAAGCAAATCCAACCCTCATTGCATCCAAATTTAAACATTAAGTTGCAAATCAGAGGTGTGAAAGAAGGGAAATTATTATTTTGACAATCACTGAATATCATTTTCAAACCCTTGGACCAAGCAAAGTTCATTTGAAGGCATCGAATCCCATTTTTCACATTGAGATCAGAGCTATAAGACTTGCAAATCTGCCCTTTGAAAGACAAATCTGGGCATTTAAGTGCCACAAAGCATTGCCAAATTTATTAGAGTGCTGCAACTAATCCCTTTTTCCAACTTGCAGGATTGCAAGGAAGAGTGAGGACATTAAGTGCAAATCTGTAGGTGTTGTTCCAATCATTTGAAGGCTGATAGAGCACATTTGGATATATTTCCTTCAAGAGTGTAGATCCTTGGTGGATTTGGGCTTCTCCCTCCACCATTCATTTCTTCTTAGAGATATCTTAACAACATTGTGAAGGTGACATGATATTGTTTTCGGTTTGAAGAGGGTCCTCCATTGGCCGAAATTCATCAACCTTGTGATGAATTTCCCTTGGTTCCTCTTTTCTTTCCTAGCATTAGCTTGTGTTGTTGCTTTAATTTTTAATGGCAAATCAAACTAAGTAACTCACAAATACAACTAAGTTAACAATCAAATGCAAACTCTAAGCTAACTAGTTGGCAAGGGTTAAGTGAACATTAATTTGAAAATCAATGCTAATGGTAATCAATGAACAATTCATGGCAAATTCTAACTTGGTAATAAAGGGAAATGAATGACAATCTAAGTTGGAATCAATCTAAGGTTTAAGTGATCAAGTTAATTGAACTCAACAACATGACAATCTTAACTCAATTGACGTAATCAAATTTTCAAGTTTTAATGACAATATTTTATCGAATCAAATGAAGTAGGACATGTGTTTTTGCTCTTGCAAGTTGGCAAGGAGAGGGTGCCAAGTTCAAGCTTGAGGAATTCACGAAAGAAAGGAAGGGCAACCAAAGCGAAAGGTGGATATGAAGGAGAAATGGATGAATCAAGATTCATCATTGAGACAACTTAGAAGATCAGAGCGTTGCTGGTATACATATCCTCCATCACGCCATCAAGTGAGCGCTTCAAGCTCAAGTTCAAAGATCTCAAGTGGGAAGGAAGTTCACTCCAAGTTATCAGAAGGCAAATTCAAGGCAAGATGAAGATTGAGTTCAAGAGAGATGCAAGTTCAATCAAGTTCGAATCATGGCAAGGAGAAAACTTCCAAGAACAAAGATGGAGAAGAGTTGAGAAGATGAAGCAATTTGGGAATATGCCATCACGTTGGAAAGCTGGGCAGTGTTGAGTATCAAGAGATATTTTCTCTTCACAAAGATTAATCAGAGCTATAGGGTAAAGGTGATGAGGTGGCAATTGGGTGTTTTCTCCAATCAAAAAATTCCAATTTCAAGCAGAAGCAATCAAAGCGTGCCAAGTGTCCTATTTTCTCATTGGTTGAAAAATCATTGTAATTTTCTTATTGGCCCATGATTTGGTGCTCTCATGTAATTGGTTGAAAATTTGGCAACCCTAATTAAGGTTTCTAGGGATGAATCTTGGCCCTTGATCTCAAATGAATCTCTGCCCTTCGTTGTAATTGGACATCTATAAAAGGCCAAGGCCTTCTCATTTGTAAGGGGTTGGTTAGTGAGTTAGTTAGTTAGATAGCTAGTTAGTTAGAGAGAGAGAAGCTAGAGAGCTGGTAGGGGATTAGAGTAGGTTAGCCAAGGGAGAAACTTGAACAAATTGTTGTTATGATGCTATTGAAGTAATGAATAATTCATTGTTGGTTCATCATGGTGAATTACTTAATATTGCTTTGAAGTGTTGCATGGTTTCTTCAATCTTTTACTTGGAGTAGATTTCATTTCATGTTGTTAGAAGTAGCTTAGTTGGATGAAAGCAATTGTAGATGTTTGCTTGTTTGACTTGAATATAAACTAGGCCACTAGCCCTCTTGCTGATTGTAAGGGTGCCTTGTGTGGTAAGCTAGTGATTGCTCTTAACTTCAATTGATATTGAATCTTTAGTTTGCATCCATTGATGGGATTGGAGAGGAGATATTGATTTGAAAACCATTCGAGTATTCCTTAGAAGCTTGCACTAGGTGAAGTTGAGGTCGTTGATAAGATTTCATTTGGTAGAGTCCAAGCCATCCATGATTCCTTGCATTTATAGCTAGAATTAGATGTAGAAGTAAGTTTAAGTTTAAGTTGAAGTGGAAATTGGAAAAGAAAAATTATATTTTCATTGCACATTGTGAAGCCAAATCTTTAGAAGTGCAAGTAAGTTGATATCCATTTAATGAATAGCGTAAGTCCCCATAAGTGATTACCAACAAATCACATTATTTCACTGAGCGAGTATCCATAGTTAAAGGAACCTTGAAGCCATTTCACGATCTTATGTTGCAAGCTTGGCATGAGAGATGACCTTATATCAAGAGAGGATTGAGTATTTGGTATTTCATCTTGGAATACTAAGTGTTTGATTTTGCATGTTGTAGTGGAACAAAACTCACATCAATAGAAATTGGCGCTAGAGGGAGGGCTCGAACAAAGTTCATTTTTGGAATTGTCAACAAGAGTGAGCTTTCAAGTTATAGTTTAGATAGATCTCTTCATGAGTGAAAAATTAAAAAAAAAGTGGAAAAGAGAAAATCCAAAAGGAAAGGTTTCTCAATGGATAGGCGAGTGGATGTTCTTCCCATGAGCAAGAGGTTGCACCCACTTGGATTGTCTCAGCTTGCAGCATAAGGGCAATGTAGGATACATGATACCACAGATCATGAGGAGATGCATTGTTCGATTATTTTTTTTAGGGTGGATTTGGTATTAAGAGGAAGAATTTCTTTTTCAAAGGTTTATGAGCCTGCAATGCTTGTCAGTTCAGAGTTGGATTTCCTTGAGTTCAAAGAGGATATCAATAGGAAACCAAGAAGTGGATATGGAGGAAATACTTGGTGTAGTGTGCATAGCCTCTCACATTTAGAATCTACTTGCCCATTATATCAAGACACCATGGACTTAATCAAGTTTCAAATGGGTTGGTATGAGGAAGTATTGGTTGAGGGTGGCAAGGATTTCTTTCAGCTTTCAAGATGGACACCAAAGAATGAAGAGGACACCTATCGCTCAAGTTGGGAACCAAAGGACGAAGAGGAATATGAGTTGCATCATGAAAGCATGGTTGAGTTTAATGATCAATATAATGAAGTGGAGGATCAACTTTCGTATATTACATCACAAGGAAAAAAAAGTTAATAAGAAAATCAAGGAAACAATTGGTTTCGTCTAAGGAAGAGAAAGGATAATAGGCAAAGGTCAACATGTGGAAGAACTTGAAGAACTGCAAATGGATTATCACAAGGTGGAAATCTTTGGTGAGCTTTCATGCATAATTCAAGAGGCGGTCCTTGAGGATAGGTTGCAAGAAGTTTCAAATATCCTTGAAGAGGAAGATAGTCAAGTGGATGAGTTGAACAAGGAATTACAATATATCACAGATGAATCCAAGTATGAGGAAAAATTTGATAGAGCATTCCAGGACATCATTACCACCATATTCTTTTGGGGGGTGCTTAAGGATCTCATGGAAGAAAATATAAAGGTGCAGGATTCGCCATCAAATTCGACCTCCAGAGATATTGCCACTTGGGATGTCATGTGATGATGAACTCATAAAGATGTTTGAGGATACCATGTTTGACGAGATTCCACATGAAGAATTGCAAGATGTTCCTAAAGAAAATCCAATGGGTAATTACACGTTAGATGATGAAGCTCCAATTGGTGAGAATATGCGAGATTCATTTAGAGATGAGCAAGTTGCTCCCATGAAAGAAGAAAATGAAGAATAGTTTGGGTTGGTACTACAATTGGACATTGCGTTTGACCAACTTGAAGAGATATTTGATGGGGAGATTATCAAGCAATCCTTGATTTTTGAGGATGCTATTGGCAATGTTCATGGAGATGCATGGTTCATGTTGTACAAGGACAAATCCCCAAAGGCGATATTTCATGGGCTTGATTTTAAGATTGATGATGCTTTGATTGCTCATGAGGCCGACGTTGATGCTGGAGGGAGAATCCACCACCAATTGCGACCTTCCAATGTTGTGGATGATCAACGTGGATTTGAATCATGCCAGGTTGTTTCTTTCCCTGCTCTTAATGCTCAAAGTTATGAAAGTTGTTATTTTGATTATGAAAATTTTGGAAAGAAAACTTGTTTATGGATTGATCATGGACCCAATGAATTGCCTCAATTGTTGATCTTGCATGATAATTTTCTTGAGTTTGAGTTTGAGGTGACTAAATTTTTTTCGGAGTACAAGGATAAGCCTGCAAGATTGAGAACTATCACCCAAGCCTTGTTGCGCTTGAACATCCTGAAAAACCATGTTAGATCAAGTGTATATATCGGTATAGTCGGTGTCATCCCTTTATAGTCCTGTACATAGTTAGAGTGGGTTTGTCTTGGACCATTTGGTTCAAGAGGGTTAGAGTAGGTTTCCCTTTCTGTCTGTTAGTTTAGTTGTCTTAGGGAGCCTAGATAGTAATTTTCCTCGAGTCAGTTGACTTGAAATTTGTTTGGGTGGCTTAGTCGGTTAGTGGTTTAGTTTGTCTTAGTGAGTCAGTTTGTAGGTTTGCCTTGAGTCGTTTGACCCAAGTAGTCTGCTTTAGTCTAGGTGCTTGCTTTGGTTAGTTTAGTTTAGAGGGATTCAAATTTGTGAGAAAGACGATGATCATACAACACAATCTGGTGTTCTCCCAATAGTTTTGTTTAGTTTATTTCTTGGATATTTCTTTGTGGGGTTCCCTTGAATTGGAGATTGGATTCCTAATAGCTTTATCCCGCGAAAAGGATTTGTCCTAAATTTGGATTGGGTCATGGTTGTGTTTTGAGTATCCGAGTCTTTCGATTACTACATTTTACTCACACTTAATTGCTCCGAGTTCTTTGGTAGTTTCAAAGTGAAGTTGGATTTAGTGAAAATCATACACCTGCTTCAGCGCCACTGTGGTCTTCCAAACCCTCTGCGGGCTTCATTGCCTGCAAGCCAAACAAAAGGGTGAAAAGAGAAAAGAAAGAAATATCAAAAGAGGAAAATGCAAAATTGAAAATCAAAAGATGAAAATAAGAAAAGAAAAGCAAAATTGGTTCAGGGTGTGCAGGCATTTCTACCGGTGCTATAAAAGAAAGCACTAAATGTAGAACCGTGCTTGTGGTGGGCCACAACAATAACCCCGTCGGGGCTATGGACGCCTGACTAGCAGCGAGGCTTTATCCAGGATGCTTTTGGGGTAAGGATATTAAAATAGCTAAGTTCAATGGATCTAAGAGGCTTTCTAGGTTCTTGTTGAGCAGGGAATGAACACACTTGCACACACGTGGGTAATCGAGGATGAAGGCTCTTAGCTCAATTCATGGTTTCTTCCATTTTGAGTGCATCTCCTAGTTGTTTGATAGGTGAAAGTGTGATTGATCAAAAGTTCTTGGTTCCAAACAAGTTTTATCCTTGAAATGTTCAGGATCATTTCTTTAGGGGGATGCTAGATGTTCTGAGGTTTTCACACCATCGCCCCATTGCAAATGGGGACCCCCCCCCCTCTCCCTCTCTTTTGCTTTAGCGGTAGGAGTGGTAGTCTCTGGGAGTAGTTTTTTTTGAAGCCTCTAAGTGAGTGATTTGAAGCTTGAGGATTTGAGGTTTGTCTTGCCTTCAATCAGTGTTTTTTTCTCAACACCATGGGTGGATTTAGATCATTTTTTATGAGATTGAGAAATTTTGTCGTCTTCCACCCTTAGTGGACCCTTCCTTGGCTTGAGGTTGGTATTTTGATTGCGATCTGGATTTTGAATGATGATAGATCAACTTCGATTTTGGTTTTTAAAAATTGGAGATAATTGGCAATTTTCAGATTTTTGGATGTAAATGATGGAGATTTTGAACTTAAAATGATGATGTTTGGATCAATAATGATTTGCAAGATCGAAATTTTGGCTAAGTTTGGTAATTTATGGGAATGGCGATTTTGCAAATCCAAATTAAAGATTTGGATTGGGGGATTTATTTTGTGACGAGGGCTAAACTTCTGGAAATTTCGAGCTTAAGTGTGAAACTGGATTTTCTTAATTGGAATTTTGGTCTTCTAGCTTTGGCATTTTCGGCCAGCAAGCTCTTGCAAGTTTGATTTTTGGCAAGCCCAACCATGCAAATTTCATTCTTGGCGTGGAAGTTCATACAAGTTGCAATCATGGCATGGTGATTATGTCGTTTTTTCGACATGATGGCTATGACATGATTTTGGGAGTTGGAATTTTAACTTGCGATTTTGGAATCAAATTCGAGCTTTAAATTTGAAATCGATATTGGTTGGGAGTTTATAAATTAATTTTGGAAATTTGCCTAAGTCTTGAATTTATGTCGTGGTGGTTCATGCAAGTTTTTTCATTTCTGGCGAGCTAGTCCTTACAAGTTTTATTTTCAGCAAGCTCACCCTTACACATTTTTGACATCATGACCACCTCACCTCTAATTTTGGGGCCAACTTGGTTCAAAATTTTGATTTGGGGATGGTGTTTGTGTTTAATTTTGACATGGCTTGGGTGGTGAAATATTTTTTTGAGAAAATCGATTTTGGCTAAGGCATTTTAATTATTTTGATCTCAAGGCAAATCTGGAAATAAAGTTGAAAATCGAAATTGTGCATAAAATTTGGGCAAGGTGCTTGGTGCAAGATCAATTCTTGTTATGGTGGTTCTTACAAGTTTCATTTCTGGCAGGCCAGCCCATACAAGTTTTATTTTGGGCATGAGAATCCATGCAATCTTGGCAAGGCAACTACTACACCAACTTTGATTATTGGCGTGCCAACCATGACATGACCTATTCTTGGCATGGTGATTATGACAGGACCCATTCTTGGCAACCCAACCTTGACATCATTCTTTTTTTTTAACTTGCTGATTGTAACATGTTCTCACTCCTTGGAAGATTTTAAATTTGGTGCTTAATTGGGTCCACAAGCTAAACATTTCTTTTAGCCCCAAGCCTTTGTTAATTTCGATCTAATTTGGGACCCAGGGTGTTAATTTCGATGAAAGTTTAGGCCCTTGTGCTTTGTGATTTTCGAAGTTAATTAAGGGCCTGCATGCTTACAATTTCAATTTCCAGCCCTATATCAATTTCAAATTTAACCAATTTGGCCCCCCCATTCCAAGTCGTCCCATATCCCAAGGTGGCCGAGATCTTTTGGTTTTAATCTAACCAAGGGGCTGCGATCTCAATGATTATTTTAATCCAAGGGTGGCGAATTAATTTGAATCTAATGGCCCATTCCACGTCGTCCCTCTTTGGGCAATTGAATTGGTATTTAATCATGGCATTTGAGCATCATTTCAACACAAACAAGAGCGAATTTCTCTGATTTTATATGCAGCTCCGAAATTCTCCAACTTGAGGCGATTTTGTGTGGGGGGAAGGCTCCATTTAGCAGCGAATTCTATGCCCTAGGTCTGCTATTCCATTTCCAGTATTGGGCGACTTCTTTTGGCATCATTTTCAGCCCCTTGACAAGCGATTTCCATCTCCATTATGCCCAGCAAATTGCATTTTTGGGCAGATCCGAATTTGGAGTTGGCATATTGCAATTTTGACATCATTTTAACAGGTCTAGGGCATCGAATTCCTTGTCTATACTTGCAGATCTGAGCATTCCATTTGGGCGATTTTATCATAAGGCATCCTTTTGCACTCAATCATCAAGCAAACTATCCTTTGGAGGTACTTGGCATCATTTTGTGGCATCTAGGGCATCATCCTTCCAGCATTTTACAAGCAAATCCAACCCTCATTGCATCCAAATTCAAACATTAAGTTGCAGATCAGAGGTGTGAAGGAATGAAAATTATTAGTTTGACAATCATTGGGCATCATTTTCAAACCCTTGGACCAAGTGAGGTTCATTTGAAGGCATCGAATCCCATTTTTCACATTCAGATCAGAGCTATAAGACTTGCAAATCTGCCCTTTGAAAGACAAATCTAGGCATTTAAGTGCCACAAAGCATTGCCAAATTGATTAGAGTGCTGCAAGTAATCCTTTTTTCCAACTTGCAGGATTGCAAGGAAGAGTGAGGACATTAAGTGCAAATCTTTAGGTGTTGTTCCAATCAATTGAAGGCTGGTAGAGCACATTTGGATAAATTTCCTTGAAGAGTGTAGATCCTTGGTGGATTTGGGCTTCTCCCTCCATTCATTTCTTCTTAGAGATATCTTGACAACATTGTGAAGGTGACATGATATTGTTTTGGGTTTGAAGAGGGTCCTCCATTGGCCAAAATTCATCAACCTTGTGATGACTTTCCTTTGGTTTCTCTTTTCTTTCCTAGCATTAGCTTGTGTTGTTGCTTGTGTTGTTAGCTTGTGTAATGGCAAATCAAACTATGTAACACACAAATACAACTAAGTTAACAATCAAATGCAAACTCTAAGCTAACTAGTTGGCAAGGGTTAAATGAACATCAATTTGACAATCAATGCTAATGGTAATCAATGAACAATTCATGGCAAATTCTAACTTGGTAATAAAGGGAAATGAATGACAATCTAAGTTGGAATCTATCTAAGGTTTAAGTGATCAAGTTAATTGAACTCAACAACATGGCAATCTTAAGTCATTTGACTTAATCAAATTTTTAAGTTTTAATGGCAATATTTTATTGAATCAAATGAAGTAGGCCATGTGTTTTTACTCTTGCAGGTTGGCAAGGAGAGGGTGCCAAGTTCAAGCTTGAGGAATTCACGAAAGGAAGGAAGGGCAACCAAAGCGAAAGGTGGATATGAAGGAGAAAGGGTTGGATCAAGATTCATCATTGGGACAACTTAGAAGATCAGAGCGTTGCTGGTATACATACCCTCCTTCATCACGCCATCAAGTGAGTGCTTTAAGCTCAAGTTCAAAGATCTCAAGTGGGAAGGAAGTTCACACCAAGTTATCAGAAGGCAAGTTCAAGGCAAGATGAAGATCGAGTTCAAGAGAGATGCAAGTTCAATCAAGTTCGAATCATGGCAAGGAGAAAACTTCCAAGAACAAAGATGGAGAAGAGTTGAAAAGATGAAGCAGTTTGGTAATATGCCATCACGTTGGAAAGCTGGGCAGTATTGAGTATCAAGAGATATTTTCTCTTCACAAAGATTAATCAGAGCTACAGGGTAAAGGTGATGAGATGGCAATTGGGTGTCTTCTCCAATCAGAAAATTCCAATTTCAAGCAGAAGCAATCAGAGTGTGCCAAGTGTCCTATTTTCTCATTGGTTGAAAAATCATTGTAATTTTCTTATTGGCTCATGATTTGGTGCTCTCATGTAATTGGTTGAAAATTTGGCAACCCTAATTAGGCTTTTGAGGGATGAATGTTATAGAGATCTTTCAATTAAACTAAGCACATGAAATAAAATAAGTACAAAAGCAAATAAGATAATACCCGGAATAACTTCTGATCTGCAACTTGAGGTACTCGAAGATAGCCCCTTTAATTAGCCGCCTAATACATTCTTCTCAAATATGCAATTGGATTTGATTGCTCCAAGTGAGTGAATTATATGCACTTCGCATGTGTAGATTTGAATCATATGAGTAAGTACGATTTGCTGATCAAACCCTCGATATCATTGAACAAATATTGCAACCCTTGAGATCATTAATGCTGGTCCAAAGTCGCACTTTAAAGTCAGATGTATATCTGCACTTTATATATATATCCGCAGCCCTCAAGGTTTGCTCTTCACAATTCGAATATCTCCCAACGCATGATTATATGTCTGATATATTCGCAGACCATACACAGTAGTATTTGCTCTATTATGGCTGATTAAGTTCGCTCATACAAAAGGCAAGACTTCGCTCCAGCGTAGAGGATGAATACGATCCTAATATACTTGATAGATATCGCTCTTGGATGTTCCAAAACGCTGATCCAATCACACTTTAATGGCAGCCTTAAATGTATATTTCGAACTCCTAGAACGAAGAAGAAAATTGCAGACTTGAGATCCTTGAGGGAGAATCGCATATTATGTTTTTGATGCCTTTCTCCTCAAGGATCGAATCATTATATATATGAGATTTTGTAGATAAATTCCACCACCTCAAGGTGGCTAACTTGGGCCCTCCCAAGTACAAATTAAATATAAACTTATTTATGCAAATCGATCAAACAATAAATAATAAATATTACTTATATTTACTATTATTATTTATATCATTTTACAATAATAAATATAGATGTCCTATATATATTTATTATTATTATTATTGCCTTTAATTAGTTCAAGATGGATGATCTATTGCCGTAAAGGCCATAATATCAACAGTCCCTCTTGGACTTGAGGCAAAGATCAACTCATAGATCTTTCATCACAAAACATAACCAAAATGGATTCCTTATCCAATGACGCCATATATCTCACATCTATGAAGGTAGGTCTCTATCTACCAGATATGATGAGAACACATATGTTCTTCATCATTCCCCAACCATTCATCTCATATCAATATGAGAATCATCTTTTTATGGTAACATCAAGTCGTATGATACTTACCAACCGGATGTGGATTTCCTAGATCCACGAGTCTCCACGACTCAAGAGATAGAATATCAAGTCCATGATATTCAAAGTAACATCAGGTCCATGATGTTTACCAACCACAAGTCAACTTGACTTAAGTGTCCAAAATAACATCAAGTCCATGATGTTTAGAGCACTGGTCTAACGAATATCAAGTCCATGATATTCACCAAGTGCTCGGAGTAATGGTCTATCGACATCAAGTCCATGATGTCCACCAGCTACTCAGATGTGGATCCCTGATACACGAGATATCAAGTCCATGATGTCCACCAACTACTCAGATGTGGATCCCTGATCCACAAGATATCAAGTCTATGATATCATGAGCATTGGTCTAACGAATATCAAGTCCATGATATTCACCAAATGCTCAGAGCAATGGTCTCTAGACATCAAGTCCATGATGTCCACCAAATGCTCAACAATGGATCCCTGATCCAT
>MU226072.1:3088759-3108811 GCA_018584345.1 Thuja plicata
AATTTACGGCTATGTGACCAAACTTTTCACATTTATAGCACTGTGTTTTAGAGAAGTCCCTCTTGAAAGGTTTCTTTTTCTTAAGGTTCCTCCCTCTTCCTTCTTTGTCCTTTGAACTTCCTTCTGGTTCAATCCTTTTATCCTTTTCCTTTCCTTGGAAATATCTCTTCTTTTTGAACTTGCCTTTCCCTTTCTTGAAGGTTTGAGAGTATAAGACTTGTATTTCTTCCTTGAAGATTGATCCTCTAGATATCAACCTCAACTCTTCTTGAAGACAGTTTGTTTTTAACCTGTCAAGTGAAGGTAATTCAGGACGGGCACTGATTCCTTGAATGAATGCATCCAAGCAAGTGGTAATCCATTTAGAGCTGTCACTGCAAGCTCTTTGTCATCATAGGCTAATCCAATGGATCATAGTTGGTTTCTTAGCTCTGTGATCCTCATGAAGTAGGATGTAATTGATTCTCCTTGAGTCATCTTGATTCGGGAGAGATTGTTTTTAAGAGCTAGAACCTTGTTAGTGTTGTTGATCTGAAACATTCCAGTTAATGAACTGAACATTTCATGTGCAGTCTCCAAACTGGCAAGTGAAGGCACAATGTGATCTTTAACATTGTCAACAATAATTCTGATTTCCTTATTGTTGTTTTTGTTCCATTCCTTCTTCTCATCTACATCCATATTAGTTTGAGGAGGATTTTCAATAATTGAGGTAATTTCCAATTCCCTTAAAATGATCAAGATCCTCATTTTCCAGGATGTATAATTAATGTCTCCTTCAAGCCTATGTTTGGGTCTAATCCTGGTTGACATGATAACTTAGTTTGAATTCCTAGATCTGAAAATTGATCTTTTTCTCTACCTAGGCTCTGATACCATGTTAATATTTTTCATATTTAGGGAAAGGAATATACAAACTATAGAGATCTTTCAATTAAGCTAAGCACAGGAAATAAAATAAGCATAGAAGCAAATAAGATAATACGCAGAAATAACTTCTGATCTGCAACTTGAGGTACTCGAAGATAGCCCCTTCAATTAGCTGCCTAATACATTCTTTTCAAATATGCAATTGGATCTGATTGCTCCAAGTGAGTGAATTATATGCACTTCACACTTGTAGATTTGAATCATATGAGTAAGTACAATTTGCTGATCAAACCCTCGATATCATTGAACAAATATCGCAACCCTTGAGATCATTAATGCTGGTCCAAAGTCGCACTTTAAAGTCAGATGTATATCTGTACTTTATATATATATCCGCAGCCCTCAAGGTTTGCCCTACACAATTCGAATATCTCCCAACGCATGATTACATGTCTGATATATTCGCAGACCATACACAATAGTATTTGCTCTATTATGGCTTATTAAGTTCGCTCATACAAAAGGCAAGACTTCGCTCCAGCTTAGAGGTTGAATACGATCCTAAGATACTTGATAGATATCGCTCTTGGATGTTCCAAAACGCTGATCCAATCACACTTTAATGGCAGCCTTAAATGTATATTTCGAACTCCTAGAATGAAGAAGAAAATTGCAGACTTGAGATCCTTGAGGAAGAATCGCATGTTATGTTTTTGATGCTTTTCTCCTCAAGGATCGAATCATTATATATATGAGATTTTGGAGATAAACTCCACCACCTCAAGGTGGCCGACTTGGGCCCTCCCAAGTACAAATTAAATATAAGCTTATTTATGCAAATCGATCAAACAATAAATAATAAATATTAATTATATTTATTATTATTATTTATATCGTTTAACAATAATAAATATAGATATCCTATATATATATATTTTTATTATTATTGCCTTTAATTTGTTCAAGATGGTTGATCTATTGCCGTAAAGGCCATAATATCAACAAAATCTTGGCCCTTGATCTCAAATGAGTCTTGGCCCTTTGTTGTAATTGGACATCTATAAAAGGCCAAGGCCTTCTCATTTGTAAGGGGTTGGTTAGTGAGTTAGTTAGTTAGCTAGTTAGTTAGAGAGAGAGAGAGAGAAGCTAGAGAGCTAGTATGGGATTAGAGTAGGTTAGCCAAGGGAGAGACTTATCAAATTATTGTTATGATGTTATTGAAGTAATGGATAATTCATTGTTGGTTCATCATGGTGAATTACTTAATATTGCTCTGAAGTGTTGCATGGTTTCTTCAATCTTTTACTTGGAGTAGATTTAATTTCATCTTGTGAGAAGTAGCTTAGTTGGATGAAAGCAATTGTGGATGTTTGCTTGTTTTACTCGAATATAAACTAGGCCACTAGCCTTTTTGCTGATTGTAAGGCTGCCTTGTGTGGTAAGCTAGTGATTGCTCTTAACTTCAATTGATATTGAATCTTTAGTTTGTACCCATTGATGGGATTGGAGAGGAGATATTGATTTGAAAACCATTTGAGTATTCCTTAGAAGCTTGCATTAGGTGAAGTTGAGGTCGCTGATAGAGTCCAAGCCATCCATGATTCCTTGCATATATAGCTAGAAGGAGATGTAGATGTAAGTTTAAGTTGAAGTGGAAATTGGAAAAGCAAAACTATATTTTTATTGCACATTGTGAAGCCAAATCTTTAGAAGTGGAAGTAAGTTGATATCCATTGAATGAATAGCTTAAGTCCCCCTAAGTGATTACCAACAAATCACATTATTTCACTGAGCGAGTATCCACAGTTAAAAGAACCTTGAAGTCATTTCATGATCTTTCGTTGCAAGCTTAGCATGAGAGATGACCTTATATCAAGAGAGGATTGAGTATTTGGTATTTCATCTTGGAATACTAAGTGTTTGATTTTGCATGTTGTAGTGGAACGAAACTCACATCAACAGGTCCCACTAGATCACTAGACATTCATAGGCAATTAATTAATTAAAAATAATAAATAAATACAACAAAATCAATGTTAGAATTTGCAAAGGTTGAGACACCTTAATCCCAACATTCTCCCATTTCTCAAAGACCTTTCAAATAGCCCATAGATTAATTGCAGGGGGCCGAGAGGACCATAAAACTGGAACACCATTTGAACTTCTTTGTGCTCACTGATTTTGTCAATGCATCTACAACATTCGTCGAAGTGTCAACTTTATCCAATTTCACCTTTCCATCCTCTACCATATCTTGAACAAAATGAAATTGTTTATTAATGTGTTTTGTTCTAGCATGGAAAGTTAGATTCTTTGCTTAACAAATAACAATTTTACTGTCACAATAGATAGTAATCAATCCTGCCTCAAACCCAATACAACCGTCTAAGCAAATGGATTTCTTACAAGCATGAGTAGCTGCCATATACTCTGCTTTTGTCGTGGACAAAGCGACTACAACTTGTCGCTTACTCATCCAACTAATGGCAACACCATACATAGTAGAAACATAACCACTTGTGGATCTTTTGCTGTCAATGTCACCTGCCCAATTTGAATCCGCATATCCACAGATACTCACAAAATGTCAAGGTCCAAAGGGATAACCATGATAACACAAGGAATACTAGGAAGTACCCCTAAAATATCTGAACACTCTCTTAACTGCATCCCAATGCAATCGTTTGGGATTAGCCATATATCGACTCAAGACTCCTATTGATTGTGCAATGTCTGGTCTAGTATAGACCATAGCATACATAAGACTGCCAACAATACTCACATATGGTACAATGGCCATGTCCTCCACCTCAGAAGGAGATTTTGGACAATCCTCCGCATACAACTTTGTTCCGAATGGAACAGGAACTATCATAGATACACAAGTTGTCATGCCGAATCTCTTCAACATTGCATTCACATACTTACTTTGGCTTAACCAAAGCTTTCTGTTAGCTTTGTCTCTTCTGATCTCCATCCCTAGAATGTACCTAGCTGCACCTAAATATTTCATCTCAAACTGTGTTGACAATTGAGACTTCAAGTCAGAAATCAAATGACCATTCCCAAACAGTAACATATCATCCACATGCAATGCAATAATGGGAATGCAACCATTATACATTTTGAAATAAACACAATGATCGGATTTAGACTTTTGAAATCCCAAACTCAACATAGGTATCAAACTTTTGGTACCACATCCTAGGAGACTGTTTCAAACAATAGAAAGAATTTTAATTTGCAAACCAAATTTTCTTCACTTTTCACCGTGGAATGCTCTGGCTGTGACTTATAAATTTCTTACTCCAAATCACCATGAACGAATGCTCTCTTTAGATCCATTTGCTCGATTTCCTAATCATGAATTGTAGCAAGTGATAACAAAAACCAAATGGATGTTAGCTTTGCAACAAGAGAGAAAATCTCACCATAATCTATTCTCTCAACCTAGGAATACCCCTTTGCATCCAATCGTGCTTTATGCTTTTCAACACTGCCATCAGAACCCAACTTTTTTTTGAACACCCTTTTGCATCGCACGGGCTTACGTCCTTCAGGCAAAGGTACTAGATCTCAAGTATTGTTCTTCTTCAAAGATGCCATCTCATCATTCATGGCTTACATCCAAGAATCTGCATCATGTATACCCATAGCCTCTCTAATAGACCTAGGCTCATCAGTATTAGCAATCAAAGCAAAAATACAGCTGGAATCTAACAATGAATATCCAAACCTTTCTGGTGAAAAACCATATCTATCTTTCTCAGGGGTAGAAGGAATTTGAACTACCTCTTCATTCTGTTTCTCCTCTCTCTCAAGCTGTAGATCAACAGTGGAAGATTTCATCTCTCTGAAAATAACACTTCTGCTGTAGAGAACCTTCACCTTTAGATCCCAAAGCTTGTACCCTTTTAACTGACACGATAGCCGATAAAGATGCACTTCACTTTCTTGTTCTCCAACTTAGATCTTTTTTCACTTTGAACATGAGCATAAGCTTCACAAACAAATACTCTGAGATGTCTCAATGAGGGCTTCTTTGCTGACCACACCTCCATAGGTGTCTTATCAACAAGTGCTGATGTAGGAGATCTGTCTACTAGATTGCAGGCAGTGGCTACAACTTTAGACCAAAACATTTGTTCGAGGCTTGCATGACTAAGCATACTCCTACCCCTCTCTATCAACGTATTATTCATTTTTTCTGCAACAACATTTTGCTGAGGGGTATATGGAGTTGTCTTACGCCTCTCAAACCCAAGATCCTTACAAAATCTGTCAAAATCTGCTGAGCAAAACTCACCACCATTGTCAATCCTCAAACACTTAATGTTTCTAGAAGTCTGATTCTCAGCAAGAGCCTTAAACTCATTTAACCAACTAAAGACTTCAAATTTACTACCGAGAAAGTAAACAAATGTCCTACTATAGTCATATCAATGAATGATACAGAATACACAAATTTTGAAATCGACCAAAAACATCAGGATGTATCAAGTCCAACAATCTAGAAGATTTGTGAGAACTAGAGTAGAATTGAACACGATTTTGTATACCACATATGCAATGTTCGTAGAAATCAAACTCAAGATTACAATCATCAAGCCCCTCAATAAGACATTTATTTTTTAGGATTTTGAGATGCTTCTCACTAATGTGACCAAGTGTTTGGTGCCATAACATTGTCTTCTTTGTTGGAAGTTTCATCTCCAAAGCATTGGTACCCTTAGGTACCTAGAAAGCACGACCATTAGATGTAGAAACAACAATCCTCTTTGCAACTCAGTTTGACGGTGAGGATGAAGAATCTAGAGCCCTCTCCTTGGACTCTACAAAAGCACTATTGTACTGAACTATGCATGCATCCAACTTGTACAAGGTGCCTATCTGAACACCCTTAGCAAGCACCATAGAACCTCTAGTCATCTTACATCCTCCTTGCGAGAAAACAACCTGCACACCTACACCACTCAACTTACTTACAAAGAGTAGTTTCCATGCCAAACCTAGGATGTGCAATTGATCCCCTTCACTCTGCCATCAGGGAATCTAATCTTGACTCTTCCATGACCAACAACCTTCAACTGAGAGTCATCACCGAGATACACCTTCCCACCATCATATTCTTCATGCTTTGAAAATCAATCACGATGTGAGGTCATGTGAAAAGATGCACTTGAGTCTATCAACCATACATCTTCTGATTCATGGGTTGGCAAGGCTATTACAAATGCTTCACCGTCAACCTGAGAGGATTTGTTTGAATCTGTATCAAAGGATCTCTTTTCTTGTTTTTCTCCTTACAATCTTTTCGGAAGTGACCAAGTTTTCCACAATTCCAACATTTTGACTTGAACTTTCGAGGAGACTTAGATCTTCCACTGGATTTGGAATTGCCTCTTTCATCTTTCTTGTCCTTCTTGCATTTCTCTTTTGATCTACCACGAACAGCAAGAGCCTCCTTAGCTAACCTAGAAGTTTTCCTCCGCATCTCTTCAGAAAATAATGATGCTACCACCTCATCCATCTCGAACTTGGTGGTCGTACTCCCAATAGCCATAATAAGGTGGTCCCATGAGTCAGGCAAAGAACACAACAAAATCATACAACAATCCTCCTCGATCTTGTCACCAACAGAACCCAGCTGAGCAACAATCATATTAAATGCATTGAGATGATCAACAATGGATCCTCCTTCCATCTTCAGAGAATAGATCTTCTTTCTCTAAAAAAGCTTGTTTACTAGGGATTTAGCCTGATAAACATCCCCAAGCTTCTTCTAAAGATCTTTCGCAGTCTTCTCTTCATGGATTTTTAGGAGCATTGAATCAGCCATACCATTTTATCCCAATCATCCTGGGGTGTATTTTGGGGTTTTGTCGAAGAAACTGCAGCCCATAGATCTCTATCCACGAGCATGTCCTCCATTTTGAGTTTCCGCAACTCAAAATTGCTGCCATTAAACTTCTCCATCTCAACTTTTGTGGATGTGCTTGCCATCTTCCCGCAACAAGATTTTGAAATACTCTGCAAAAGTTCCCACTCAAACTTAGATCAGTATAAAAAACCCGCTACCCAACAATGGAAGCAAAACTGACCAGGCTTTGATACCAACTTAAAGGAAGCTAAGGTGCGGAAAATGCTTTGTAACACTAATCTAGTGGGGGAGATCTAGTGCACATTTTCTTTACAAATCTTAACTGCTACAGAATCAAAAAACACAATCACAAGGAGATAATAACATGCATAAAGATTGTACCAGAGAGCACACGATATATTGTGGGGAATACCTTTTCGGGAGAAAAACCCCACACTCCAAAAGCACATTACTTTTTATTACTGAAACAATAGCTACAATACAATAGCAGTACACTGCTTCTTCAACATGAGTATTCAACCAACAATCCAACACTCTGAATCAATTCCGGCAGCATAACACTTCACCTGCAAACATCACATAACTCATACTCTCCAAGGCTACCTTTTATAGAGAAGTACAACACAAGAGGTAGCTTCTAGATGAAGATACAAGATGGGGTCGTGTGTAATATTTGGCCCCATTTTTCAACCACCGAAGGACATGCAAACAACACATGTACATCTTCAAATGACTCCCCATTCAAACCTCCTATGTTGGGCACCCAAAATTTACTATTTGAGCTATGACAGATGCTCTTGTACACATCTTATAGTTGTCATAAATATTGTCATATCTTACAGAATACGATTGTAAGAGAATCTGTCGTAAATAGATTATGAATAGCATATCCTCTTACAACTCGTCATAACCCAAATTGGGCACCCACCTTCTCCATGCAAAAGGTATCTTCTGCTAATTGTCCAATTCATCATAGAATCTATCATAGGCTGACACTTTTCAAGATCCTCAAAGTGGGATGCCTACCTCCACATGTGCAACATATGTCTCATACAGTCATCGCCAAGTAGGATGCCACCAAGCCTGTGGGTCCCACTAGATGACTAGACATTTGTAGGCGATTAATTAATTAAAAATAATAGATAAATGCAACAAAAGCAATGTTAGAATTTGCAAAGGTTGAGGCACCTTAATCCCAACAAAATCATGGAGTCTTTATGATCTATTCATATAAATGACAAATTGCACTAAAAGGCATTAATCATCGCTACTCTACAAAAATACATTCACTTGAGTCAGATTAATCGTGACATTATGAAGATGAACATCCCTAAATATAATTTTGAAGGTCCATACAAAGTTAGTAACTTGCCTACAAAGGTTTTAACAACATTATCGTTTTAACCCCGCTGATTCTGATCTAGAATTGATTGCTACCACTTTGTAATGTCCCCAAATTATGAGTATCCAAATTTGCTCTATATCATATTTTTTTATATCAAAACAAGTAGGGTTTGGAGATACCTTTCACTTCGATTGAGCCTTGGAACACAGTTAGGGATAATTTATAATCAGATTTCTTTAATTAGGGATAAACATATATGAGGAATTAAGGTCAAATCAATAGCTTGCGAGAATTAATTTTAAGATGACTCAACCATAGATGACAAGGAAGGATGACTTGATGAGGTGACCTAGAGACCCCATACCCTAGGCCCAAGTTCCTCTTGACTTCATGTGACCCGTGCCATACATATGAGGTGTCATACCTAGTGTGGTGTCCTATCACCATTTTCCTCCATTTTGCAACTTCTGTCTTGCTTCAAATGATTGAACACACATTTACCATGATAAGGATAATAAGGAACATTCACAACAGGGTGCCCGGAAAGTCCCTCCTTCCTAAGCCTGAAGGCAGTCCCCTTGTCCCCCTTTGGCCTCATGGGACTCCGTTGTCACTTAACATGAGGTGGTGTGCTTAAAAGGTGACCACATCACCGTTTTCCCACTTGTGATCCTCTCATCTCCCCTAACATGGCTATTCGTAACAGACAATATATGATATTTTTCACATAAATTCTATATTACAACATTCATGAGTCAGCAATAGAATGCATATTAGACCACAGGTATGCAGATGCATATATGAATTTGTGTGTAAATCTACATATAAGCAGTCACATACTAATTTTATATCTCTGAAATGCATACAGAAGTCAAATAGAGAACAGTCATCAAAGTACTTATTATGCAACATTTATATATTATGTGATACTCATACCAAAGAATCACTGATCTGAGTTATTATTATAATCTGTTTTTATTAATGTCTTTTCTCTTCTCTTACGGTGATGCCTCCCCTTGAAGAAACTTCTATCTTTTTATATCTTAATGCTTCCATACGAAAAGGTTTATCTTTTTGAAAAGTGCTGTTCATTTGAAAAGACTCACCCTTTTGTTAACACAATCCTTAATGGTTAATCGATGCTTTTCTTTTACTTTGATTGCTATCTAATTATTCTCCCTAACCACTGCATTATGTACCTTAATCGCTACTTTATTCCTTTACACATTATCTTGTTACTTTATTTCTGTGTGCTAGTTTCCAGTGCTCACTTCATGGGACGATTCCTTTATTTGCAACCAATATTGAGTTTGACTTCATTTTATTATCAAATATTGAGATTGCTGTTATTAACTCCAATGAGAATCGATTATCTTCTTACATACTGTTGCGGCATATTAGTTTCATATAAATCGCTGCATATTAGATAGAGTCAGTATCTTTGCTTGGCACAATTAAGATACAGAAAATTGTGAAGATTTTTTAAATTTATTTGCTAATTAATTCATCTGTAGACGGGACAGGGTTATGACACGCTTATCTAAATCTTGAAGGTTTTGCATATAAATGATAGAATTGGTGGCACCATTATATGGAAGGTTTTGCAATTACATGAAAGTGAAACTAATTATCAGTATTTTCTAAAATGTTAATACTAATATACTTCAACTCATTTGAATGACTTCACCAGACTTAGGCGAATGCATATTCCTCGGATTCGGAGGCCTTAGCAACTTTTCCAAACATCTTTTATTGGAATATCAGAGTCATTAATCTTCTGTTGGAGATGAACTGTAATTCATATTTTCTAGGGTAGAATAAATACAAAAACCTTATTCAGAAAGTTATATTGTCACTACCTAGCCAAATTGGTTTCGGTAGAATAGAGTACAGGAATGCCTTCAGGAAAGATTAAAGCATGGCATGAGTAAAAAACAGGAGTGAGAAATATAAAAGGAACTTTTACCTATGGAGAATTTTAAGAAGATATATATTTGTGAAGCATAATACCAAGATGGAAGTAATAATAATACAAAGATTGGTGGTACCATAAGTTTAAACAATTCAAATTTTCATAGCGATCTACAGGCTGAGCGAGAAGTAGTATTGCTAGCAACTGTAATCAGAATCATTCTCCCCTAAGCCCTAAAATTCAAGGGCATATCAAGATGGAAGTTATGGCCCTTGTTGACTTGGGAAGCACTCATTATTATATTGACATGTCTTTATTTAAACACTCTGCTTATTTGTTTATTCTGTGAGGAATGTTACGGTTGATTCATTTGTTCTGTGAAGGATTTTTAATGTCTTGCTGACGGTACTGTTGATATGAGTTTTGTGGTGGCATGCAGAATAAAATACCAAGTATCCTATCCTCTCTTGAACAAGGAAACTTCAAATGCTAAAGAATGTAACAAATGTGTGATCAAATGAAGCAACCCGAAGGTTTACAATGCAAACTAGAGACTTTGTGTTGGATATAACTTAGTTGAATTTGATGTGATATTGCTGGTAATCACAAGGGGACTTAATAAATGTTCCTCCCCTTCATCAATTCTTTTCCCTCAAAGTGGTTGGAACTTGAATTCTTGAACCGGCTTGAACTTCAAAGAAAGATAAAAAAAGGAAAGGGTTTAGAGGATCTACACTACTTCTAACACTTAAGAACAATGATAAAAATGGATAGTTCTTTGATATTAGAATTCCTTAAACCATACTTTGCTTCGCCATGCAGAAACTACACAACTTGATGTGATTTTTAAAGGTAACAAAGGATTTTCTTATTGTAAACATTCATCTAAATATTCAATAGTGGCACAATCGAAATGAAAATCCACAATCAAACTTGTGCTTGAGTAAGGTTCAGACTAACCATACACTGCAATGTGCAACCAACAATCTTCAAATGGTACGAACCAAGGAATTCATTAAATATCTTCACATTTCTCCATTATAATCAATGAACTTCAACTAAAACTTGAGAAATATTAACCACGCAAAATGTAGAAGCAACACACAAACATCCACCATATCTCCAATGAAAATTGTATATTAACCTCAACATAATCTTGACAACAATTTCTGATCTCCTACTACTGCTGCTACTTGCTCCTATCTAATGGTTAACTCCTTTACAAATGAGAAAGCCAAGCCTTTTATAGACCTCTCAATTACAACAAAGGGCCTAGATTTATTTGAAATCAACTACCAAGATAATTTATAGAAACCCTAATTAGGGTTAGTTACAACCATTGCTTACAAACATTTAATGATCCAATGAGATGATTACAAATCTTTAAGTACATATCCTTTTAAGGATGGACCAATGAAAAAATTCATTGTAGTAATACATTAAATGCCTTCTAAATATCCACTTGTGAATGACTCTGGTTGGATGAACTTGGGCATGTCAACATGCAATGACCTGATTGGTTGAAGATAAGCGGGTGCCACCTCAACATGTATGGCTTGTTATTTTTGTTTCAATTCCACTTCATCATCATCATAAAGAAGTCTCTACATCTCTAGCAATATCTCTTGATCCTCAACATTATTCATCCTTTGAATTACCTGTGATGGTTCATATTCCCAAATTGCTTGATCTATATGAGTTTTCTTCTTCACTTTATCCTTCACCGTTTTGGAAATCTTCTCCTTGAATTATTCTTGGAATTGTTCTTGAAATCTTCTTTTTTTCACTTCATTGAAATTCAATTTGTAAACAAGAAATCCCATCTCTAATCTAAAGATCATTCACTTTTCAATTCCAAACTTGCAATTTTCCCCTACATTTCTTGGCGGGATTTCATGAGGAGGTTGGAAATGGCTTTCAAGCTGGTTGGATTTCCACAAGATGGTTGGAAATGAGCAATCAGAGTTCCTTATGGCTGTTGGAAATGAGCAAATTTTCCCTTCCTTTCATTCACACTTGGATTTCTTTTTTTTTGACCAAAGACTTAAAATTTTCCACTTGTTACTTACTTAGCCATTTGAACTTCGATTTCCACATGATTTCCAATTTGAATTTGAATTTGAATTTGAATTGTGATTTTCACTTTAGCATTTTACAAATTTCACATACAAGACCCTTATTCTTAACCTTGACAAGATTTAAACATCATTTTGACAATTATCACACTGAATGAAATTTTCACAATTTTGCTCTCATTTTATAACTCAGGCAATCACAACTTTCCAACTTCATGCTTATTCGACAAATAATCGTCATCTCATCTTATGTAAGGATTGGAAGGGGGCATGAACCTAGAGGTGGATTTCTTAAAGGAAATCCTTCTCAAACCTGGATTTTGCAATTGTTATTCAATCCGTGGAGAATTTCTTCATTCCACACTTGAACCTAGGAATTCCTAACTTGACTCACCAATCCTTTAATAGCCAGGAGACCAAGAAACCTAAAAAATGCTGCCGACCTAAGAATACTAAGCCACTAAGTGAAAAAAAGAGGGGGACCCCATTTGCAATGGGGCATGTCTTTACAACACAACAGGTACCACCGCAACTTACCAAGAGAAATGTTAAAGTCAAAATGATAATTTTGGATAATCAACTTTTGAATACCTTCTATGCCTTCCTTCTTGCAGGAGTTGATAAGTTTTGAGTATTGATTGGTTACAAGAATTGAATATGTTTTAAATAAATCTACAAAGTTATTTCATAAATTTTAATAGGGAAGGTCAACGACACACACTTAAAGGATTTATACCTCTACCATCTAAGGCTGTGTCGATTCATCAAACTGAGACCATGATTTAGAAAAGAGCATCAATATTTGTAGCCAAACATTATAGTAGGAAGTATTTCTGGAAACTGGAGAATGTATCTTAGGAAGAAGCGTCTTGGCAAATTCAATCCTTTATGGATATGCATGCTTATCTCCCTATGCTTTGAGGGAAAGCATATCAAGCAGTTGAAACTTCTCATACACCTAGCTAGTTATTTAATAACTAATCCATGGGTGTGTCTCTTGACATGCATCCCTTGGCATCTATACATGTGATACCCTGATTATTGTAAAAATCATCTATGATATTATTCACTGAATTACTGGCATATACAGTACAATAGTAATAATAATATAATGTTCTTCTGCATCTCTTTGCAACTAAATGAGAAAAGTTATATGCCATAAATGAGCCCTAATTGAGGGTTTATATATGTACTTAATGATCAGAGTCATCAGGCTATCCTTCATGGTTCATCTCAGGAGTTTTTGTTTTTTATGCTAAAAGGGTTAACTTACCAATGAGTTTTTGTTTTTTATGCTAAAAGGGTTAACTTACCATTACGTGATATATACATCCCATGCTGGTGAATAACACAACTGTCAGTCTTGTGGTCTTAATGATCAATTCTGAATTCATGGGGTTTAAGGCAAATTTTCTCTTCATTTGTTTCATTCATGTTTACTATGCTGCCCCCCTTAACTTTTCTGAACTGGGATTGAGTTGCTTTCTACCTGTTCAATCCTTCTCTTACTCAGTTTAGTAATTTTAATGATGAATTGAGATCTTCTTTCATGCTTTTGGTCCTTGTATAGTTGACTACTTCCTTTATACTGGTATGTCTGTCTTGGACTTATGACATTAATATCTCCTTTGGATTTGGTTCTGTTGGCATGTTACTGAAACGGTCTTCTATTGCTGATTATAGCCCGCTGCAAACTCAATGAACTTCTTTAAGGTGTTCCTTGCTAATATTCTCTAGAGAGCTCATCTGTTATGTTAAAAACTCAAAAAGCATGTTGCAACAATTAACCATTAATTCAATTGATAACTTTAAATTTTTTTTCTGTAGTTTGGCATCTGAATTACAACCTTGATTAAAGCTTTGATGAATTCTACCTTTCACTCTACCCAAAGTAGTTGATGTTATTGCCTATTTGATTTCTATGACATCTTTATCTACAATTACATAATGATGAGCATAATTTTTTATGAAAGATTTCTTACAGCACTACTAGTGCCCAAATCATTGAGGTCTAATAAGAAAAATATGATACTAAAATTCTCAAGGATAGAAATATTGGTATCTGTCATCGGGTATTTGGGAAGATGAGATTTTCCAAAAACATAAATATCCTTTTATTTATGGAGACAAATATTGTTTGAGAAAAATATTTTCAGTTTTAACTTTGATGATTAATACAAAGGACACCTTGGACATTGTGAACAGATAATTGGGTATTCGTGTTGCCTTATGTTCAGTTTAGTTTATGACGACTATCCTGACTAGATGTCAGATTGGAGCAGGCTTAGGATGCTTAAAAGATTCTGTCTTCCTCCTTTTTATCAGACTCTATGATCCATGATTGGATCACAGAGTCTGATCTTAAATGTTGGTGTAAAAATTCTCAGTTTTTACAAGAAGCTTTCTAGTTCATTTATCATGACCTGGGAAAAAACATGACGTTAATTGTATATTCCTGTTTGAACTCCACAAGCCAGAATAATTCTCTTTGGCAGGTGATATAAAAAGCTAGAATATATTGGGTACGAAAATCAATTATTTTGATTAGCTTAGGGAATCGAGAACTGACCATTTATTAATTATTATATCATCCAAGATTTAAAATTTCATTATATAGTCAGTTAATGAATTTCAACACAGCTATTTCTCTTTTACTCTATGGGAGCACAAATATTTCTTTTCTGTGTATGAAATAAAGTCAAGGCCAAGACATTAAACATTGCTTGTAAACTTTTAATAGAAAGCTCCAAAGTAAATAACTAGTTAAAACTTTTATTTTTATTTTCTAACATACAGTATTTTCCTATTAGGGTCATGTTATTTGTTATTAACCACCCTAAGTTGTTCACATGAAGGATTATAATGTACAGGATTATTAAAGGACTGCTTTTTTTTTTAGAGTGTTTTTTATTTGATATTGTCAAAGAGCTTTCCTTAATTTCATACCATTTGAACATGTATTGCCTGTTGATTGCAGTGGATTGAGGAGCCAACACTTCTGATAACACGTTTTGAGTATGCCAATTTATTTCACACTTATACAGACTGGTACAATTCATACGTCACTTCACGAGTTGCTGCTTTACCCAAACGACCTCGTGTTGTTTTTTTGGATGGTCATTGCAAGGTATTGATCTGTAATTTTCTTACAAGATTATGCTTGTGTAAATTAACAATCAAACAAATTTTTATCCATACCATACAACTTGAATTTTATAGTGGAATTCCTTTTGAGTTAGAGTTAGAGTGTGCATTCAAAGTATGGAAGGCTGATTTATACTTCATAAACAAGCATAACATAAGCAATTCACACCATAGAGACATGAATTTATCTTGAAAACCTTAAGGTGAGGAAAATCAGTTGGAAGTGGCGAATTTGCATCTTTTGTGCTTTCCTTGGAATGTAGAAACAGTCACAAGTGAAGAACTCACTTCATGCCTTTCCTATCTTTGTTGTGCTTTTTTGCATTAAATACTTCCAACCATGCATGCTAAGTTCCTTCCTTCTTTCTGATGCACTTTCCCTCTCTTATGCTATGTACAGTATTGTTGTTCCTTTCTTTCTGTTATTGGCAAAGTTGCATGGACACATACGGATACAGATATGACCATTTTTCAAGACCTCTGATATAGATACAGTAGATAGGGCGGCATTCATAAAAAAATACCAATAAGTAGAACACATTTAAATCTAAATTAATTTAAAAATAAAATAAATTAAAAGTTATGAATATTATTAATTGAAAACATATTAAAATTTTAACTTTAAATATAAAAAATTTAATACAGAAAATTAAATTTAAATTAAAAAAAACACATTCATAACTGATGGTAATTGTATATGGAATCTAGAAAATTGGGACATGCCACAAACAACGAGGCTGAAATGGAGGCCTTGGCTAGGGGATTGTGGCCGTGTGAAGAAAATGGTATTAAAGAGGTAGATATTGAAGGAGATTAACAAATTTGTATTAATGCTGTATGCAAAAATCATATTCTGAATTGGAAATTGAAACCATGGGTTGCGATGATTTGAAGGAGTCTAGATTTTCTTGGAAATACCAGAATAACTTGTGTATAGGGAAGCAAACCAGGCAGCACATCTGTTAGCAAATATTGGTGTGGCTTAGGTTGGAATGGGATTGCTCGACAATAATCCAGCAAGGTGGCTGGAGTTCGATAGGATTATTCAAGAAGAAATGACATACTTCAAGGAGTTTGCAGGTACTACTCTTTCAAAGTCAAGGATAGGTTGAGAACTTACAAGGCCCGGTCTTCTGGTTTCGTGCGTGGTCCTAGGCCTGATTGGAGCAACAAGACATCTTTTGGCATGCGAGTCTCAAGCCCTGTGGTGGCTTCTCTTTGTTCTAGAAGGGTAGTGTTGATGTGAGTTTTATGCCACTACATGTAGGATGAAACACTTAATGTTCCAGGATGAAACACCAAATATCAAATCCTCTCTTGAATAAGGAAGCTCATATGCTAAACAATGTATATAGACTGTGTGATCAAATGAGACAACCCCAAGGTTCCTTCTCAGTGTGGACTTTCACTCAGTTATAATAATGTGATATGCTGGGTATCACAAAGGGACTTACATTGTTCATTCAATGGACTTCAACTTGACTTTAACTTCTTCCAACAACAAACTACAAAGAGAAAGGGTTTAGAAAACTATTCTACTCCTAGAATGCAAGAGATAATGAATGTCTTTTTCACTCTACTATGTTATATTTAAGAACCAAAATATACATAAGCAGCAATAGAGATCAAGAACACAAAAAATGAAAAATAACACAACAAAATTATCCTGGGAAAAACCTTGCTCTCCGAGGGAAACAACCCAGCCCACAAAATCTTGATCCTTTATTGAGTTCTCAAACAAATGCACAGATCACAATCTTTTGATTGTTGATACTCAACAATCAATCACTCAGACTTAACCAAAATCTCCCAGTATCTCACAGATACTAATATCAAATGATCTTGACTTATGAGTCTGTTTTTTTTCGATCATGTACAGCATAATATTAAAGAATACAATAGAACACTTAATAAAATTGATAGATGACTACACAGATCTTCAACATGATCACGCGACAGTGCTGTTAAGTGCAGAGGATATTCTGCTAATGATAATCTCTGTTCAAAAACTTTGAATAGCAATAACCGGATCTCACCCCCCGAAAAATGAAAGCCGAAGCAACACCCGATATATATCAAGACAAAAGAAAAAAAAACCATTTCTCTGCTAAAGCTCAAGCAGTATATAGTCACCAGAAGTCGAAAGGTCATGCGGTGGTAAACAAGGAGACTAGCATTACAATAATAAATGCAAACATAAAGGCATGAACTGTTGTGATATCACGAGTTACCTCACAATGCTAGTCATGACATGCACTGTGTTTGTAGAATAATCTTTTTACACCCCTCACAATAATCACACTCATACTACTGCTGGAAGCCTTTTTCTTAGATTCGTTCCATAGTAACGTTTCAACAGTTGAAGACACACTTAGAGAACACAAGGAGTCAGCTGTTAATGACAATCATAAATGCAAGAGTCGCACAACCACGATGCCACCTCACATCCATGAGCCACCTATTAGCTCAACCCGCTCGATGATAAGACATAGTGTGAATACAAAATATCTCCATATGCTTTGACTGCTGAATGATATCTCTCGCAGCTATAAAACATTGACGCTCCCTCTTAGCAAGAGAGAGATCATTCAGTATGTCATCTCATGACAAGTGCATGTGGCTGCAACCAAAAAGAATGTTAACAAAATCTCATCACAGTTTTTCTCAATAAGAATTGTTATCTCAGCAATAACAATATTCACCATAGCTACTCCTAGAGGGTGAATTAGAAAAACAAAAAATTAACTCATGGAGTCACACACATGATTTCCACCATGGCTACTCCTAGAGGGTGGATCCACCATAGCTACTCCCAAAGAGTGGAACAAGGGCTTTCACCTTAAACTTCTTTCGCAAAGAAGACATTAACAAGGGATCTCACCTCAAACTTCTCCCTCTTAGAGAAGAACTCAATAACAAGGGATTGCACCTCAAATTTCTCCCTCTCAGAGAAGAACTCATTAAAGCACATAAAATATCATCTGAATGCTGAGACTCCCTGTCAGCAGGGGCAGCATTTTCATTGCTTTGATTATCATAACAAAATAGAGCTGATTCCTATGTTGACCAAACAAGGAGCTTTTGCAGTCACACTGCTACACGAGCTTGCTGATCCTCTGTAAAGGACTTGGCACTCTCCCTCTGCCACACAAGCTCCCTCTGAATCTGATTTTTGCAGCTGAATAGTCTCCCTCTAAATGTCATTTCTTCCTCTTCCAAGAAACTAATTGCAATGATAATCTGTATAGGTTTTTCCTCTTTAATGAAATTGTGTCACCAATTCAGTCCCATGGCTATGACAATCTGTATAGGTTTTTCCTCTTTAATGAAATTGTGTCACCAATTCAGTCCCATGGCTACAAACAACATCCCCCATGTTCATTTCTACAGTCTGCATGACTTTGCATGTAATTTCTCATCATTCTGTTGCTTCTCGATTCGTCTTGGAAGCATTTTGTAATGTCCCCTTTTTGGGCACATTATTTCGTGCCTTATAGTTAGCCTTTTCATCATGGTCCGGTGAGCTAACTGAGGTTTGGCAGAGGATCAGAGGGATGTTTGGCCTACGCGTTTTCAGTTTCAGGCCAATCGGAGCAGTTCCCACAGGGTTTCTAGGGTACTTACTATTTATAGTAAGTCGACAGAACTCAGTGTTCCTGGCATTTCAGTAGTGGACTCGGAGCATCTCGCCGAGAGCTTTCCAGCAAGCAATCACACGTCTCCATCCGAGTTCGTTTGGTCCTCCGTTTTAATGCCAGAAGATTCCTCACTTTATTTTATTATGTCATTTTATAACCAACGGTTATATTTATTTAAAAAGTGACTTTAAGTAAGAATATGAAAAGACAGAGAAGGGAAACTGAAGAGTCACAACCATTGCCTTAAAAGAAGGATTGAAGGCTCATTTGAGATATGCTTAGTTTTTGATATGATATTTATCTCTTGGAGATATCAGGAAGCTTTCAACTTTCGAATTCAGCCTTCAGGATGGAAACCCTTTTGGCTCAGAGGTGGATTGGACGTAGCCCCAGTTCGTCTTCGGTGCGGATTCACAACAGAGTTCGCCATTGTATTCACAGGTTCTTTTCTGTTGATTGTCATTTTGTTGCATGTTGAGTTCAGCTTTGGATTATGAGAGATCCCGTTGTTATTTTATAATGCAACAATGTTGCTAAGGGTTTTAATGAAATATGTATTGCTGGTTTATTACTGTTGAATCTATGGTTTATTGCATTTGTTTAAACCTGCATGAGATTTATTTGTGAAAATTTGGGAGGTACCCGGTTCGGGTCATTTCAGTGGTATTAGAGCTGGTTTTCCTACCAGCCTGTGGAGTTTATTCAAAAACAATTTCCCAGAAAGGTTTTTCAGAGTTTTTATCAGAATTTTTTTTTTTTTTTTTTTCCAGATGGTGAGGTTTTCTTCATAAACAAATCTACAGAAGGGTTTCTTTTATGGGCACAAAAATTGTTAAGGAATATGATCTGAAGATAAAACTTAATTGCTGTAGTAGAATACAATTGCCTTGTTGATTGATTGATTCTACAAAACCAATGACTATATATATTGAATCCAAAAGATGTGAGTATGAATAGACATGACTCATCATATTGATGAGTCATGACTATTCATACTAACATATTATAATTATCGTTTTATGCACGTATTAAACCACATATTAAACTGCATAACCAAGCACATATTATAACCGACTGTTTTAATTAGTATCGGCAGTCACGATATTATCGTGACTGTTATATACTAACAGTCACGATAGTATCGTGACTGTTAATATATAACAGTCACTATACTAATGCATGTCGAT
>MU226072.1:3135626-3147094 GCA_018584345.1 Thuja plicata
TTGCTCAAGACCAAATAAGCTGTTTGCACACCACAAATGAGCATTAGAAGCAACAAAAATGTCTTTAAACTCATCTTTTAGGGTTGTGGACACCAAATTTTCATAAAATTTGCAATAAAATCGCGTTAAGTGAAACCGCAGGGCAAATTCGCTTGAAATTCGAGTTTTTCAGCGAAAAAAAACCGGGTTCGAACCATAAAAAACCGGGTTCGAATTTGGGTTTGAAAAATCGAACCCTGCCAAAAACAGTCGAACCCACAGTCGAACCGGACCCGAATTTCGGACCGGTTCGAATTTGGCAGGGTCCGCAGGGGGCAGGGGCCGAACCCGGTATCCTAGTTATTAATTAATAATAAAGCCACATTATTATAATAATACTTTATTATTATAATAATTTAGAAGTTGTTATTTAAGCGATTGGTTAACTGATGCATCTTTGAGAAATTGTGACCAAGGATGGATTATAAATATGAGCTCATTTCATTGGGATTGGCATTCGATTATTGATTAAACCTTTGACTTTGTGGCTCTGTGCCAGAATTTTGAATTGTGCCCTTGCTGAAGTATAAGGGTTTCTGAGTTTTACATTCTTGCAAATGGGCTGAAGTAAATATGTTAGCAAGGATAACTAGATATGAAGGATTGAGATGTAGGGGATCCTAGGACAACTTAAGGTGTATAAATGCTATCCTCAGTTGCACCTGTATAATATTCCTAATTTTCTGAGAGCCAATGACACCTTCACAATGCATATTGTTATATCTATTTAGGGAGGCTTTCACAAGAGATTGTCACAAGAAGCGATAAAGTTGGTTGAAAAGTACGGCTCATGGTTCATCCAATTCCCGATTTCACTTACATTCAACTTCAAGGATTCTCTTCTTATCCCTTCAGGCTTCCAAGATATCCGACTGATAAAATGGTGCTACTAGAGGTGACAAGGTAGTTGGAGATGATAACATCCAAAAGAAGAAGAGGAAAGGTGGAATTGAATTCCCAATCATCATGGAAGATTCTGATGAAATATGCCCTTCATTGTCATTAGTAGAAAAGCTAGCTGAAGAATTGCAGTTCAACCATCTATCATTTATATAGCAAGGTTAAATTTTCATCCCTATGATATAATAAGAATGGTGGCTAGTAGAAAGTACAAACATAAGATGCATGTTGAGGACTATTGGGCTAATGCCAAAGATGATTATGAAATTAGGAAGAGAATGTATTCTAGGATACCACTCAAAATGATCAGAATATGTAGAATCCATCCAGAACAAGATCAAGTAGAAGAGTATTCAAACATAGTTGAACCTGATTTTGAGGAG
This sequence comes from Thuja plicata, assembly GCA_018584345.1. Classification (NCBI taxonomy): domain Eukaryota; kingdom Viridiplantae; phylum Streptophyta; class Pinopsida; order Cupressales; family Cupressaceae; genus Thuja; species Thuja plicata. The sequence continues at coordinate 3,136,949 of MU226072.1, forward strand.
AAGAGGAAGTCCATTCAGCCACCCTGTTGGTTTGGACATGAAATAATAGATCTTGATTTATTATCTAGGCCGGTCACAAAATTCACAATATGGTGGGTTGAGCATCAGATTAGCAAATTGAAAACAAGCAATGTCCACCTGACTTATGATCTGATGGGAGATCAAGAGCACTGTGATGCTATAATTAAGGAATCATCAGAAGTTAGGACCGAGGAAGGGAAGAATCCGCAAGAAAAAGGCAAAATGTGGAAAAGGGAAGAGCATTTCCCAAAATGCGCAATCAAGGAAAAGGCAAGATATCCCAAGTGAAAGGCCTCCATAGAAAAAGACAAACACCAGAGGTAACACAGTCATCCCCTAGCAATTCCTCAAATGTGTATAGGAATTTGATCTCTTTACAAATGAAAAGATTGGATCTAGCTCAAGAAGGCTACAGGAAGACGATCAAATAACTTTAACAACACAAAGTGTCGATGCTTGTAGAGAATTTGCCCAGCAGAGGAATGTAGAGCAAGGACCTCCTTCACAAACGAATCTTCATATCTAGGAGTGCCTCAACACGATGTTAGTGGAAGATTTGGGAGATCCAGAAGCTCCCATTCTTGATGAAAAAGTCCACGAGGAAATAATGCAGGAGCAAAGACAGTTACAAGTCCATGATCAACAGCCAGCCGCTCCAGAATGGTTAAGGGAAAGAATGGAGAAAGATCCTGTGGAAGAGATTGACCCTACACTAGAATTATAGGAATTTTTGAGCTGAATAAGCAAGCTAGTGGAGAAAAGTAAGGCAAAGAAATTCACCAAAATCATTAGGGATGAGTTAGGATCCAGGGTGTTACATATAGCAGTGCCAAGGATTGACAAGGCCATGGATAAAATGACTCTAGAAGAATATAATGTGACAACAGTTGACCTGAGACATGCAACTAAGGCACAAGTGATGGAAGAGTTTGATTATTCCACCCAAGCATTGAAAGAACAAATGAAGATGGAAGAAAAGTACCAGAAGATTGAAAAGCGAGAACAAAGCCTTGTGCAGATATCTACAACGCCTAACACATCTAGTTAGGTAGGAAGATTAGACATTTGTTCCCCCTATAGTTCTTCCCAAGGAATTAGCTGATGGCCTTGAAGAAATGAGGATAATCACCCAAGACACCAAAGGGTGGGTAAAGAGATGCTGCATGTAAATTCATTGAAGATTTAGCTCAGATGTGTAGAAGAACGCTGGTTATCTTTGGCAGAATATAGTGCATAGATCAAGCATGGGATGATACACATATCTACTAGAACGAGACTATTCCACACTTGGAAGCTTTGATGGAGATTCCCAGGGAGGCTCCAATGGATGGTGTAGTGATAAGGGAAAACGAGACATGACTTTCCTTGATGGCATGGGGCAGTAATCACAGGGAAGGAATTATTTAATAAATCAAATAAAGAGTCAGCTCGATTGAGGAAAGTGATCTGGAACATCTAGGAAGGAATCCTCAATACAGTTAGAGCACTGTTCACAAAGAGGTTGAGTGACGAAGAAATGACAAGATATGGCTTGAAGATTAGATTGGAGGAATTCTTTGGCATGAATTCCTTCTTAGAAGATGGCTTGGAAAACATTTCCATATTCTCAAACATTGTGCACAAAGTTTAGGAATCAACACCAGAATGGGAGAAGAGCTTTAGTAGGTGTGAAAAGGACAACCATTATGGATTTCAAACATGAGACTGCACCAAGTGTTTATGTGGTCGAGTTAGAAATAGTAATATCCATATTCTTTGCATTTAAAAGAGGGGAATAAAGAATAGGCTATTTTGGGTGATGGGCCATTGAATGCCTAGTGGGCATCTTGCCTCATTAATGGTCGACTTGACCCACTCTCCTACTAGTGGGCAACCTGTCCTCCCGTTGGTTCACGTAGCCCCACTCCTTTATGACACTAAATCTATTAAATGGTTGAACCCTAATTAGGGCTTGTATGCCAAAATTCTTGCTGTTGATTTTCTTTTGATCTTGATTGTTCATTGTAGTTTGAGGCTCGTAAAAGGGGCTCACGCCTCTCATTTGTTACAAGAGTGAATTTTGAGAAATTGTTGCTAAGAACTACCAAAATAAATAAATTAACACGTTGAAGTTTGGTGATTACTTGCATTGTTTTGGGAGTTTGCATGGTTTCTCGTTCCTCAAGTAGATTAGATTTGCTTTCAAGTAATTAGATGAACAAGATTGATAATATTGTTATGGTGAAATTGTTTGCTCATATCTTTTGCAATTAGATGATTTCTATGTGTAGTGTAAGGTTGGTCTTGTTGTGAGGTTTTCACACCATCACCCCATTACAAATGGAGACCCCCTCTTTTCGCTTTTTTCTGTTGGTAGATTTAGATGGTAGAGAAAGTTGGCAGCAATTCGAAAGCCCTCTTGGAATTGGAATGTTGAAAAATTGAAAAGGGCAAAAAAAAAATGGCTAAGTATGAGAGCTAGAGGTTAAGAGTCAAATGTTGAGTCGAACTAGTCATTGGCATTGAAAAAGGAGCAAGGCTGTGTTTGAAATCACTTGGTTAGATAGGAAGGTTGTTCCACCCTGCTAGATAAAGAAGTGGAATCCACTTCCTTAAGTGGCCACCTTCAAATATCGAAGCCAATGTATAATTTGGCCTTGTGAAATTCTCTAAGTTAAGTCGCCATAAGGTAAAACAAAGGTCAAAATGTTACTTCTTTAAGTTTGCTAGATAAAAAGGTGGAGTCCACTTCGTTGAGTGGCAACTTGACAGATAAAAATGTGGAGTCCACTTCCTTAAGTGGCAACTTGACAGATAAAAAGGTGGAATCCACTTTAAGTGGCAACTTGACAGATAAAAAGGTGGAATCCACTTCCTTATGTGGCAATGAAATGAAATGGCATTTATTGGACAACGAAGCATGGAGATTATGAGAGGAAGAAGCAATTTAAAGTGAAAGAAATTTTTGGCCAATCATGGAGGTGTTAAGGCTGGTTGAGTGGGCTCAAAACTCTAAGCTTGCAGCCCCAAATCTGGGTGTGTATGCAATGAATCAGGCCTATGAGGTCAAATGTTCAGCCTTGGATCCAATCAGCAGGCCCTTTAATTCAAACGTGTGGGCCTTAATTTCAAGTAAGGCATGCCCTAAATCTGCCCCTTATACTCAATGAAATCAGACCATAATAAGGCCTTAAGTTTCAAACATATGAGTCCCAATCCAGGCGTGTGGGTCTAAGTGTCAAACTATGATCCTAAATCAATGAGACAGGGCCTAAGTCACATCCTAAGTTCGATGAATAAAGCCCAGATATGGCTGAAAATCAAACGTACGGGCCCTTTAAATTAATTAGTGAGGCTTAAAATTCAAACACGTGGGCTGATTGCAAATGTAAAGGTCCTCAAGATGAAATGTGTGGATTCAAATGTCCATAAAGCAGGCCTTGAATTAAATGCAGAGATAAATTGGGCCTTGAGTTAAGCCTGTAAGCCCTAAACTTCAAACGTATGGGCTCAAAACTCTAAGCATACACCCCTATTAAGGAAAGTGTGGGCTTTGGTCCCAAATCTGAGCCCAAATCCGAATAGGATAAGGCATTAATCAGGCCTATGTTGAAAAGTATGAACTGGAATTGGATGGGACCAATCCCAAACGCAACACGTGGCCTTATAAACATGAAACATGTGGACTGAAATGAAATAGGGCCAGCCCTAAATGAAACGCTTGGCTTCCAAGGCCCCAAATCGGGCCCCATCACCTAGCGTGGGGTGTGGGCCTAAATTGACAACCATGGCCCTAAAATCTGAGTTCGAATCCAATAAAGCGGTCCTCTTAGCCAAATGTATGGACTCAAATCTCAAAAGGTCTGACCCCATTTGAAGCGTGTAAGCCCAAGATGTTGGCGTGTGGGCTCAAAACTCTATGGATCAGACCCAAATCTGGGTATAAGTTTGACAAGTAAGCCCCCTAAGCCCAAATGCATGGCTTTAATACAAACCTTAGGCCTAAATCTGGGTGTAGACATAATGGGACAGGCCCTAATTGCTAACATGGGGCCTTAAAATCAATAACTATGGCCCTAAGTTCAAACGCATGACTTCATAAATTCAAATGCAAGGCCTAAATCTGGGCATATAGTCTCAAATTTAATGGTTTTGGCCTTATATCTTACAAGACAGGCCCTAAGTCTGATTGCATCGAGTTTAACAACAGAGCCACGAATTCAATGTGGAAAGGACATGGATTAAATGCAAAGGGATTCAAATTGATTAATGGAGGAGGCATGAGTCTAATGAAAAGGTCCAAGTCGGCCTAAAGGAAGAGATGCCACCTTTGGGGTTCAACCACTATAAAAGTTGGGGGTTGAAACCATTTCAACACCCAACTCCAACTCAATTTCCCAATAAGCAGTGCAGGTTGAATTCACAGCCATATTTTCCACTGCAGATCAAAATCTCAGAATTTCAAGTGCAGGCACAACTTTATAACCAGCGAATTAGGCAAGACGTTAGTCAAGTGTGGAGAGGATCATTCAAATTCAAGGTCAAATCTAGACTCAGTCAACATTAAAGATAAAGACAAGGAGTCATTCTCCGCCTAGATTTTGTGAAAAAATTAAACTTTTGTAAGGGCGATATCTCCAGGTTTGGGCTCTGGACTCAGATTTTATTATCAGCCAGGAGGTAAGTGCCTCTCCATATAGAGTTGCATGAGAGATCAAAGGCTGTAAGTACATCACTGATTGGGAGTTCGAATGAGATTAAATTGGTGCTCGAATTGCTTGAGTCTGAATCTCTCAATTCACTTGCATATAATCAAGTCTTAAGGGTAGGAAGTTTGATCATGGATTAGAGGATATGTTCATTGAAAGTATTGTCATTATGAGCTTTAATTGTGTAAGTACTAGCTCTCTTGATAAGATATTGAAATATGTTCAAATGATTAACAAGGTGATATTGTTTTGCAAGGTGGAATAGAGGTGAAAGATTAAGCCCAAGGCATCAAGGTGCAAGAATCCAAGGAAAAAGTTGTGAAAGAGAAAGAATTAAGTCTACAAGCCAAGGCAATTAGAAGATTTCTAAGAGTAGAAGAAGTTTATGAGGACAAGTGGTATTTATCAAGTCTACGAGACGAACATGCTGATGTGGTGCCCATTCTTCTCCAACCAATCAGAATGCGCCAAGTGTCCTAGTGGAAGAGCTTCATCATATTATGTCCAGATTCATTGAATTTGCCAAAAGAGAAAAAGTCAAAGAAAATTATCTTTTAAAAGGAAGATTTGTCGTAAGCCCATGTGGCATTTTATCATTGGCCCAATTATGGGTGTCCTCTTGCAAGCTTCTACCTAATCTATCTTCTTATTGGCCCATGAAAGCAATGTAATTTTCCAATTGGCTCACATGGTGGTGCCTTAATTGTAATTGGGTGGGTATTTAATAATTGTTTGTGGAGGTTATGAAACCCTAATTAGGGCTGTGTTGAATTAATCTTGGTCACTCATTCTATTGGGGACTACTATAAAAGGCCAAGGCCTTCTCATTTGCAACTCATTAGAGATGAGATTAGATTAGAGGTAGAGTAGAGTAGAGGGGGAGACTTGTTGAAATTGTTGCCATAATGCTATCAAAGTAATTGCTAATTTATTGTTGGTCTTCATGGTGGATTACTTGTGTTGCTTTGGAGTATTGCACGGCTTCTTCACTTCCTCATTAAGATTAGATTTCATTTTATGTTGAGTAGAAGTACAAGTAGACGAATGAAAGAAATTGTTGAATGGTGATTAATGGTGAAGCTAGTGTCCATACCTTTTGGTACTTGCTGTTTGTAAGTAACAGTGTAAGGTTAGTCTGGGCCTAAATTGCAAGTGTTTGGAGATGCTCATTTAGATTGCGCCTTCATAGGGTATTTGAATGAGTATTGACAATGTGAAAACCATTCCCGCATCCTTAGAAGATAGGACCCTCCTACAAGGGAAATTAATTAAAATGCAACATACATGAGTTTCAAGGTGATATTTTTAATCCCACATTGTCTATGTGGGTGTGATTTCAACTAAAAACTCTTTTAAAAGAACCACCAACAGCCATTAAAAAATACGAAGTAAGTAGGTGATTGGCTTCAAGGGTCAAGAGTGGTCAAAGGAAGCAACTAGAAGATTCAAGAAGATGCTGGAAGTAGCAATCAGATTTGCCCAAGTCTGAAATAAATCACAGCCATTACCAAGCTGGCCAGCATTAAAGGTGAAAATCAAGAATCCCAATAAGGGATCATTGCCAACAAAGTATGAGTTCAAATGCAATCAAAGAGACAAGGGCATTGTAAGAAGAAGAGTCTGAAAACCCTTCCCCTTCAAGAAGCTACAATTTTGCAAAAGGAAAATCAGGAGTTACAAAGACAAAGTAATGGGGATGTGTGTGAAACTGAATCTGAATTTTGCCAAGATCTAGGACAATCCAAGTGCATGCAAAGAGCTGTAAGTATGATATCTGCACACTTAAAGTCTGAAAACTCATGAAGGTTTGATTTTTTTTGGAAAATCATAGATAATTCCTAGGTCACTAATCACTATTGGCATTCATTGCAGACCTTTTAGAGGGATCAAATATGAGTTCCAAGACCAATTCATTGCAGACCTTTTAGAGGGATCAAATATGAGTTCCAAGACCAAATCCAAGCTCAAAGTGCATCTATTTTCAGACTAAAGTCTGAAGTATTTCCAGGAAATTCCATTTTCTCCAAAAACATCAGAGAAAAATCCCAAGTTATCAAATTACATCAGACTTCATTGCTGAGTGTTACGAGATCATTCTTGCACAAAAACGCTAAGTTTTGAGGACAAAATCATCAAAGAGGTGTGTTTCAGGCTTGTCTTTAGAAAAATCAGAGTTAGTACATTAATGAAAAGGTCTGGTCTTTGCATGTGGAAATCTAAATGGGTCAATTTAGTCATGATTTTAATATCTGATTATGACTTATTTGCAGACCATCTCCTCAGACCTTATCTTCAGACACATGTCTTCAGAAAATTTCCAAAATACACGACTATGAAAATTCTGATTTTTTCCAAGTCCAGCAGAAAAAGACTAGTTTTGTGCTCTTAAATTGGTTTGTCTTCAGACAAGTCCTCAGACTTAAAATTTCAAACTTGTCTTCAGATTTCAAATCTTTCATACTTGGTTTTGGATTTCATTTGCAGCCTTCTAGGTGATTGTTTCTAAGTCATAAAGCTCCAAATTAATGGTAAAATCAAGGAATCAAGGGTCTGAAGTTAATTTCCTAATCAGATTTCCTTACAAGATCATTAACTTCACGTCTTCTTCTCTTTTGCAGGAGTGATTTCACGAGACACTGATAAGCAAGGAGGACAAGGATTGAACAATCAAGGGAATCTTGAGTAAATCATTGAGTCCCTATATGAGTTGATCTTCCACTTAGAGATTAAGGTGTGCAAAATGGGGGCTAGGCTGCAAGGACATTCATGTGTCCCTATGCAAGGCAACTTTCGACTTGATTAAATGCTTGAAGAATAAGGACTATCTTATAGGAAGATCAACTTGTCCCTATTCACATCAATTTTTCATAAGGATCAAACATGATTCAATTCAAGGAGTTGTTAGGGACTCCAATTTTTCCCTACGAGCGATCAAGGCTAAAGGATTCCGAGCCGAGGAGGTAATGGATAAAGGTATCAAGGATGTCCCAAACAATGGGAGAGAAAGACTTTATTGCACAAGGATGATCAAATTATGCAAGGAGGAAAGGTATACAAATGAGAAAGATGTCACCATCAAACATCTAAGAAAATAAAATTTACAAGTTGCTCCAAGGAAGTTAAGATATCAGGACCAAGTTCAGGGATAGGTTCAATCAAGAGGATCCCCATGAGGACGAAGATTACTGGGATTCCCAAGCAATGAAAGGGGATTGGCTCAAAGAGATCAAGTTCGAAGGAAGTTTAACCACTCCAAGAGGGTTGAGAACAAGATTCATAGGCAAGGAAAATGAAAAAGTTCCACAAATCAAGAGGATCAAGATGAAGAAGACAAGGAATCCCAAACAATGAAGGTCCCAAGTGCAAAGAATTCAGCTACCACAAGGTCTAGACATTTAGGAAAAAGAATTCCAAGATAAATGAAGAATTCCTAAGGATATGGGAGTGGAATTAAAATAAAGATTGAAAGAGAAAGAGGCATTCATATTCTTGAGAATGAGTTGTTGGATGACTAAGCGTCTTCCTATTGGTTCTCCTACTTTTGAATTTTCTCATTGGCCCACAAGGTGGTGCTTCATTTTTATTGGCTATTTGTGGTTGCCCTAATTAGGGTTTGTCATGGATTAATCTAGGCCATTGATTTTAAATCAATCTTGACCCTTCATTGTATTTGGGGCTTCTATATAAACCCCACTCCCTCCTCTCATTTGTAAAAATGAGAGAGACTTGTTGAAATTGTTGCTTTGATACTACCAAATTGTTCTTAATTCTGTTGGTCTTCATGGTGGATTACTTGTATCACTTTGGAGTATTGCATGGTTTCTACATTTCCTCACTTAGATTAGAATTTTATTTCATGTTGAATAGAAGTAGAAGTAGTTGAATGGAAGATATTGTTCAATGACGATTAGTAGTGGAGCTAGTGTCCATACCTTTTTGTACTTGCCGATTGTAAGTAACAGTGCAAGGTTAGTCTGAGCCTAAATTGCAAGTGTTTAACTTATATTGGAAATGTTCATTTAGATTGTGTTTTCATAGGGTATTTGAATGAGTATTGACAATGTGAAAACCATTCCTGCATCCTTAGAAGATAACACCCTACTATGTGTAGTTGACACGACGAAGCAAGGACTGGTTAGAAGCTCACCCCATCATCAACATTGTCTTACATTCTTAGAGTTATAATTTCTAAATCCTTTCCCTTAGCAGTTTGTTTGTTTGAAATGGTTGAAGTAGTCGATGTCCATTGAATGAACAACGTAAGTCCCTTTGTGATAACTAGCATATCACATCATTATAATAGAGTTAAGTCAACAAGAAGAAGGAATCTTGGGGTTGTCTCATTTGATCACACAATCCATATACATTGTTTAGCATATGAGCTTCCTTATTCAAGAAATGATTCAATACTTGGTTTTTCATCCCGAAACATTGATCATTTCATCCTACATGTTGTAGTGGCATAAAACTCAGACTAACACGACTTATAGAGGTCTAGCAGAAAATACATCAAATAGTTAATCTTAGATCAGGGAAAATCTAAGTTACCATATTTGTTCCCTGGGCATGGAATTCGGAATTCGATTCGTATGAAATTCGAATTCGTTAAATGACTGTGTAATTCGCCAAGAATTCGTTAAAACGAACCCTGGACGAATTTTTGCGAGCCCAAAACGAATTTCCATTTTAAAAAACGAACCCGGACCAAATGGAAAATACTTTCAACGAATTTCGCGCGAATTTACGGGATTTTGTAGTTTTTTTGACTTTCAACGCTTTCATTTATTGTTTTTTAATTTTTTTTTTGTTTTGTTCCGCCTTAAAAGTTAAAACCCTAAAGCGTCTAAAGTCTAAAGTTTATCATTTCATTTCCATGCGTTTGCTAAACCGTAACTCCTCTAGTAGCCGCTAACTCCTCCAGGCTTCCAGCAACCATGTTAACTCTTCCAGGTTCTAGCAGCCACTACACAGTGCGGCTGTGAGCAGAAGTCAATCTTCCACGTCTAGCAAGGATCGTTGCAGCAAGGATTGGACTCCAGTTTTGCAGAGGTAGGTTATGCATTTTCAGATTTTCTCATTTTGCTATGGTGTTGCTATGCTATGGTGTTGATTTGTTGATTTGTGCTTAAGATGATAAGTGTTTATGACAAGATTTGTAAGGCTGTATATTGTCCTGTTGATTTGTATATTGTAAGGCTGTTTATTACATATTCTGCCTGTTAAATAGCTTTGAAAAATGATTTGTGTCATTTGCTTGAATGTTAGCTGTAAGGTTTTGATACTTCTTATTAGTAAAATGTTAAATTTAAAACTTGCCAATTATAATTTATCCATATAAGCTTTGTGGAAGGAGCTAATTGAGGAAATGCGAGATAGTGGCTTGCCTCTGACTGAAAAGTTTAGACCAATTTTTTTGAGCTGTTCTGAAAGCATGAAT
>MU226072.1:3149470-3184340 GCA_018584345.1 Thuja plicata
GCCACTTTGATGCACTTGCAATTGATGATGCTAATTGCGAGCTACCTAGTGATGTTGAGGCTGATCCTGAGGCTGGGCCTGCTAGTACTGATGCTAGTGCCACTGTTTGTGCTTCTAGTTCTAATCAACTGCCTAATCTGCAACAACAGAATGATGAAGACTTTTTTGATGATTTTTGATGATATTTTGATCACTGATGAGTGATTATTAATGTTGGCATTATTGTTTTTGAACCGAAACATTGATATGGTGGTGTATATTGGCATTTTGTTATGTCATTTGAACTAAAACAACAATATATGTGGTGGTCTATTTTGCTATGTTGCTTTATTATTAGCATAGTCATGTATGAACTTATTTGCTGCTGCATATGTTTACACTTACATATATATATATATATGTTTTTGAAAAAAAAATATTCTTGTAGAACGAACCCAAAACAAATTGAACCCAACCCAAAAAATTTTTGACCGAATTTCGAACCCGAATCTCGAACCCGCATACGAACCGGAATCCGAACCGGCAACTTAGGGGAAAATATATCGGTCTGATATTATATTAGATCTTCCTTTCTCAACACTCATCTTCACAATCAATGGTGGTACACACACAAACGCACACACATATATGTTTCTTATGCATAATAGATAATGCTCAAGTGTATATGATAGAATATTAAATAAGCCTGACTGTCTGAAACCTATATTGTAGAAAGTGCCTAGGGTGTAAGAGGAGGGTTATGTAAGTAAGACACCTTAGAGTTGACCATATAATTGGCTCCTAGGGACACGAGGGTACTTACATAGAAGAACCAAGAAACCCCTTTATGATCTCCACCCAACTCCACAATGATGGTGCTTGCCTTTAGGAGGATGAGATGTTGATAGGGAAAGGAGGTACAAGCAACCCACTAAGTAAACAAAGAGGGCCAGGTTAGATATCCACTCTTGGGCTTAGTGTAGAAATGGCTTGGGCGGACCTATCATGTTTCTTCCTCCAAACCCTAATGTGCTTGTATAATATTATAGATAATATATGAATATGATGTTATCTTGTCTAACTCTAATGGTTGGAATATATATATATATGTTGCTTATGTTATAGGGTCCAAGTCCAGAATCATATTATTTAAAGAAATACTTAGTAAGATGGAACCCTAACCCCAATTTGCTGCAATTGTGATTCTAGGGCAAATTCTAGGGAAAATTAGGAAGGGAACATTGCAAACTATTTTGTTGACTTGCACATGAACGCATTAAAAAATTCAACAAACTTATTTTGACCAAAGTCAAAATTACAATGTGCCAGATGCTTAAGCTCTTCTATCTGTCTCACCTTGGCTGCAGTCTCTGATGGAGAATTCTTCCATGCTTCCTATGTATAATTAGCTATGATGTAACACAGCAACACTTAGATTGTGTTAAGGCACTAAATTATGGAGCAAACTTGTTATCAATAGGTCGAGGAGTTCTACGTTAGCAAATTTCTTATAAATGGTGTGCGTGTGTGTGGATCATTGCATATGAACCTTGTATTTTTCAGCTAATTTCAATGAGCTCAGGAATGCACTGAAATTTGCTAATGTATTTGAGTGTTATTTAATTCATGCGCACATGGCATCTTAAATACATGCTTTACTTCTTTGCACCAACAATTTGACTACTTTACGAAGTAGAACAACATTTGTAATGACCTGGATAATATGTGATCCCACCAGATCTTAAATCCATCACATTGCTAGAATGAAAGGAATTTTTATTTTTCTTTTGCCACAAATAAGGTACTGGAGTCAAAAAATAAAGTTAAATGGTAGAAGTTACCATACCGCTTTGAAGAGGACTATCTCTATTATCATCTAAACCATCCACTACAGCATTACATCTTTCTGTCTATCACATTGTGTTGATTGGAACAGTCCGTTGTCTTAGCTGTATTTTTCCTTATCAATAAGAGTTGTGGGAAACTTCTTGGACTCAAGTAGGTTATACCCCAGTCCATTGCCTTCAACATGAACCATTTCTACACAATAAGGTGAGCAAGCAACATTAAATGATATCATATTAGCATAAAAGAAGTGTTCAATGGTTCATCAATGGCATCTTGATCTTGAAAATCAAACAAGCTCCAGTGGGGTGTGGCACGTTGCATGATGCCAATAGGTGTCTCTTACACGAAGACCTTACATCTTGTGCCTCAGATCTGTATAAGACATATCTATCTTTGATTCCGATTTATGTTTCTCTTCTAGACTGACTCTGAGTTGAAGATGATATTGAAGCATGACAACCAAATAAGGTGCTTTAACTTTAGCCTTTCCTCAAGCCCTAGTAGCTTGTAGCTATTGTTCTTCATTTGGGAAAGTTCTTTCCCTTTATGTAAAGAAATGAGACTTGAAATTGATTTTATTACAATTTGACCATATTGGAGTTCTCAACTGATTTTTCTGAATATTTTTTGTTTGAATTTTCTTTGTTAGCCTGCATTGACTAAGTACATCTTTAGGTTTCTCTTATTCATTTGTTTGTGGCTTCCCTTTCTTTTGGACTGCACTAAACTTCTCTCATTGAATCCCATAGATATGTAACAAGTTCAATTCATCTTACATAGTTTTTTGAATTTGTTGCACTTGCCGAGCATTGTATATTTTTACAGTTCACCCAATGCCTTTGATATTCTTTTCCTCCTAAGTTGTTTCACCCATAGAAGCTGAAATTGGTAAAAACTCCCAATTAATTGCAAATCGGGGGTTGGCCTGATTTTTCCCCCAAAAATCGCCAAAATCGGTCAACTCCAGGTCAATGATTTTTTGGTGAAGAAATTGGGAATAATCGGCAAAAAAAAACACGATTAGTTGGCTGCATAAATTGGGAAAAAATCCCTGCCAAAATCTCCGGAAAAGAAACCCTAAAATGCGGGAAAAACACAAACATTTGTTATAAAAATGCGGGTGGGTTTCTTTGTGAGATAAACAGATTTCTCTGACAGGGGAGGCCGATGCTAAAGCACTTGAGTTTCAAAGCAGCATCAGTCTGATTGCTTGCTATCGCACCAAAGCCTCCATTTGAGTTTTTTTGGTCTGATTGCTTGCTATCGCACCAAAGCTGAGAGTTAGATTGAGCCAGAACCAGAGCTGTCAGAGACAGAGCCATGTTTTTTTAATTTCTTAGTTTTTTTGTATGTTACGGTAATAGTTTTACTGTTTAATTAGTTTATATTTTTAATTTATATTTATTCTGTTTATTACGGTATTAGTTGTAAATGTATATTGCGGTATCTGTTTATATTTACAACTATTATGGTATTAGTTTATATTTATTAATGTATATTACGGTAGTATATTAATGTATTTATTTATATTTATATTTTTAGTTTTACTGTAGTATATTAATGTATTAGTTTTTACATTGAAACGGTAACATTAGTTATTTCAGCTTCAATAAATATAAAACTAATACCGTAGTAAAAATACTGTAAATATTTTAATACTACGGTATTATATGTTTTAATAACTAATAGATTTAATATATTTTTTTACGGTATTAGTTTTTTGTTTTTTTTTGAATGGTAATGGGCAGCCATATTTAAGACTGCCGAACAACACTCCAGTCATTCAAATCTACGAGCACAGCCCAGCGTAGGCACAAGCCTGCAAGCACAACAGGTCAGTGGGGATTTGAACCTTGATGGCAACCTCACCAGTGAAGTGTTTTGATTGCTGCTTTAAATGGGTCACCCCCACAATTAAATCTATAAATTGAAGTTGAAAAATGAAAACAAGAATTCAGTTTATTGTTGTTAGTGTAAACAGCTATAGAACTTGTATCATTAGTTATGAATCTGAATCATTTAAAAAAATTATTTTTAACGGAAAAAAATCTGAATCATGATACAATTATTGCTGTGATACTGTCATGATATATTTATTGCTGCTGTCATAATGCTGTTATTTATGTTGCTCTTGTAGTGGGTAACTGAAGTTATTAATTCACATAGTCATTTAAATAACTGCTGTTATTTATGTTCTTGTTTTATTTGTTTTTCTTTGCCTCTTGGTCTGCTTTTAATTTTTGTTCTTTGGCTGTCATTCTACATTTTTTTTTGGCATGGCCATGCTCTTTTTTTTCACTTTAGTGATTATGTGCACAAAATATTTTGTATGCAGAGTGTTTCTACGGATGATATTCACTTTTTTTTTTACGGTATTAGTTTTACTTCAGTATTATATTTTTAATAGATTTAATACTGTAAATAGATTTCAGCTTCTATGGTAAAAATACTGTAAACATATATTTTTACTGTAACATTAGTTTTACTGTTAATATATTAAATATTACTGTAACATTAGTTTTACTGTAACTGTAGTAATACTGTATTATTTATTATATTTTTAATACTGTAAATATATATATTAGTTTAGATATTTTTAATACTGTAAATTTAGATATACAAAAAATTTATACCTAAATATATATTAGTTTTTTATACAGAAAATATATACAGTGAAATTAAAATAATATTGTGATCTCCATTTAGGTATACAAGATTGCATACCTAGCATGTCATTGGCTGCATTTGAGTTTTTGGAACTTTATACTTTGTTTATTGGTTGACTTTGTACAAAGTCACAAACTATATTGTAATTGACATTTTGACATTTGTCTCCATCAAGTTAATTTTTTATGCTATTGTGGTATGTAATGAGCGATATGGATATAAATGATGAAAATCTATTCTCTACAATTTACTGGTTGAGCTCTATATTTTGTTTTTATCTCAATGTATCTATGATGTGGAAATGCCCTTTAATTTATTGTAAATTTTGACTGTTTTTCTTCAAGTTTTATGTTTTTTGGTAAATCCGATTTTTTACCGATTTTTTCAAAAAATCCTACTCCTATGGTTACCAATTTTTCCCAAAACGATTTATGCTTTTATGGTTTCACCCTATTTTCTTTCTTTCATTCATTCTGTCTTTGTATGGGCTATTGTTTAATGTCCTGCAACATGGCTTAAGATTCTTGCATTATCATCTCCCTCCTTTTCTGTACTCTCTTGACACTCCTCATTCTCTTCTCTCGTCTAGACAGAAGTTGAACAGGTGTATCAAGACCAACATTTACAGGCAGTTCATTCACACCATTTGGGTCCCACGGGGGTCTTCACCCAAAGATGGCGTTCTGTGCCGAGTACTATCTAGAGTTGAAGGACGGACTCATTGTTTGTCCCTCTTATCTCACCATTGGGCGCATGCCTTCCAGATCCCTCTTGGTTCCTTTAGAGTGGGCTCGCATTGTCTTCGCATTGAGACTGACCACTAGCTGGCTAGGGAGCAGAGGATTTGCCAGTTATGCCGCATGGACGAGGCTGAGATTGAGGAGCATTTCATTTTCCGCTGCCCTATATATTATGAGATCAAAGGTAGATTTTACTGCCTTTTTAGGGATGTTTAGTCCCTCTCCACATTTTTCAAATTCACCAATCAAAGGTGCCTCGCTCTTCGAATTCAAGAGGCCACTAGAATCCGGGACCACTCACTACAACATCAACATCAACATCATCACTAGCATCATGCCACCACGCAGTCCTGTCAGCTTATCACCTCTTTTTTCGCTGGGTTCACTCTGGGCGTGGTTCTAAGCGTCAGCTAGACCCCCCTTCTAGCTATTCTCGGCCTGCGAACCCCGAGATGAGGTCTATTTGTTAGGATTGAAGAACACTGAGAGAGGGGGGCAGGTGAATTAGTGTTCCAACAAATTTAACTTTTAACCACAATTTGCATATCAATGAAATCAACACAATTGAAAGCAAAACACAACATAACAACCATAACATCATAACACCATGATTTTGACGTGGAAACCCTGTTAGGGGAAAAACCATGGTGGGGATGGAACCCACAATATGTTTTACTTCTGCAGAAATAAAAGTGCCTAGTTAAAGGTATGATTACATAAGAGGGGAATGCACATGCATTTAGGCTTACAACCTAGAGCTCACTGCTCAATTACAAAACCACCAACAAGGCTCACTGCCTTAGCAATCTGATACAAAACATATAGGACTCACTGTCCTATTGATGTGAGTTTTGTTCCACTACAACATGCAGAATCAAATATCCAATGTTTCGAGATGAAACATCAACTACTCAATCCTCCCTTGATATAAGGTCATCTCTCATGCTAAGCTTGCAAAGTAAGATCATGAAATGACTTCAAGGTTCCTTCTATTGTGGATACCCGCTCAGTGAAATAATGTGATTTGCTGGTAATCACTTAGGGGGACTTATGCTATTCATTCAATGGATATCAACTCTTGCACCTCTAATGATCTGGCCTTACAATGTGCAATGAAAATATAGCTTCTCTCAAACTTTCATTTCAACAACTTAAACTTGCTAACTTTGGCTTGACTTCTACTCCTTCTAACTAGGAATGCAAGGAATCATGGATGGACTTGGACTCTACCAAGTGGAATCTTGTTAGCGACCTCGACTTCACCTAGTGCAAGCTTCTAAGGATCTCAAATAGTTTTCATATCAACACCTTCTCCATAATCCAACTTGGAAGTACAAACTAAGGATCCAATGCCAATTGAACTTAAGTGCAATGACTAGCTTACCACACAAGGCTTCCTCACAATCAGCAAGGAGGCTAGTGGCCTAGTATACTTGAGTCAAACAAGCAAACATCCACAATCACTTTCATCCAACTAAGCTACTTCTAACAACATGAAAATAAATCTACTCCAAGTAAGAGATTGAAGAAACCATGAAATACTCCAAACGTCACATACATTCACCATGAAAACCAACAATGAAAGAAGGAATAATTTTGGTAGTATGATAACAACAGTTTGATCAAGTCTCTCTTGGCTAGCCTACTCTACTCTATCCCACTACCTCTCCACTACTAACTCTAGAATCTCACTAGCTAACCAACTTAACCCTTACAAATGAGAAGGCCTTGGCCTTTTATAGATGTCCAATTACAACGAAGGGCCAAGATCAAATCCTATAAACCCTAATCAGGGTTGCCATTTTTTCAACCAATTACACGAGGGCACCAAATCATGGGCCAATAAGAAAATTACAATGATTTCTCAACCAATGAGAAAGTAGGACACTTGGTGCGTTGTGATTGCTTGTGCTTGAAATCTGGAATTTTCTGATTGGAGGAGACAACTAGGTGCCACATCACCATCCTTATCCTGTAGCTCTGATGGATCTTTGCGAAGAGAAAACATCTCTTGATACTCAACGTTTCTAACTTTGATTAACTCTTCCGAAACTATCAACTCCATGAAGATGAATGGGATGACATGTTCCCAAATTCCTTCGCCCTCTCAACTCTTCCATCTTTCACTCTTGGAAATTTTCTCATGGCATGATTTGGATTGGCATCCTTGAACTTGCATCTTGAGGTTCCTCGAACTTGGTTGCATTTGAAAATGCCTTCAAGTGATTGGACTTGTCCCTCTGATCTCGATCTTGAATCTAAACTTGATCTCAATTTGAATAGCCTTAAAAACTTGTCCTTCAGAAACTTGGTGTGAACTTCTTTCCCACTTGTGATCTTTGAGCTTGAAGTCTGAAATCCTCACTTGATCGTCATCATTCCTTGCATTGATCCTTGAATTACAATTTCTTGACTTGAATATCCTTCTCATTTGGATTCCTCGAGCACGAGTTTGAAGTCTTCACTTGTTGGCGTGATGATGGAGGACATGCATACCATCCTTGCTTTGATCTTCTAAGTTGTTCCAAGATTTGCTCTCCAAGGAAAGTAGCTTCCCATGATTTCGTTGGCAAGATTTCCAAGATTTGTCATCCAAGGAAAATAGCTTCCCATGATTTCGTTGCCAAGAGTTCCAAGATTTGCCATCCAAGGAAAATAGCTTCCCATGATTTCGTTGCCAAGAGTTCCAAGATTTGCTCTTCATTCAGCCCTTTCCTCCGTATCTTCCACCTTTCGCTTTGGTTGTCTTTCCTTGGAGTCTCGAACATCTCCCCTTAGCCTGCAAAACATCAATGAAACATGTCTTACTTACCCTTGTTCAGGATGCCAAAAAACTTTGAGAAATAAGAAATTAAGAAATAAACCCCCTTTAGTTGAAGCCAATAAAGTTGGATTAAAACTTTAAACATTAAGTTATTTCCAGATTTCCATACATTTCTCTACCAAGATGACCAAATGATCAAACCATGAGCTATAGTAAAATGGAATTTCAGAGTCAGAAGTTGATGTTTGATAGCCTTGAATTGGATTTCTTCATGACAGGAGATAAGAATTTGATCCAATGAAGGTGAAAGGGGAAGGAGGAATGGGGAAAGAGCACTTGAAAACATCCCCATTACTCATGCAACCCCTCACTAGAGAAGAGAATTCGAAGGCAAGCAGACCTGCAACCTCTCAGAAAATCTGAGATTTCACCAACTAATAAGCTCCCTTTATGAAGATGATGTTCTAATTTGCTTCCTCCTTTGAAGAGCTTGGTAAATGGATTGGAAGAGGATCCCTATAAATGCCTGGTCCCCCAAAATCAAATTTTAAATCAGTCAAGTCTGCTCTGCCCTGCTGGAAGAAAATCGCATGTAGTTGGGTGTCAAATGAATCCAAATCCCTCTCCATATATACCTTGCTGTTCACACTTCCCTAGGAGGCCGACTTTGCACTATTAATTGGAATAAAGAGCATGAAATAACTACCTCCAAGAGGCTGACTTGCATCATGAAATTAATTGTTTGTTTGCTTCAATTGCTTGTTAATTGGGGACGATTTCAATCATTGTTTGCTTGAGGGTGGCCGACTTGCATTGGAAGGGGGAAGAGGATGAGTGCGGAATTGTCACATCCATGGGACAATTCCGCCCAAGGAAGTCATGAAACACTCCTCACCTTGGACCGAAATCCACACCTCAAACATCCAAACACCTTGCCATAGTCCTTAGATCACATCCCAAGGCTCCATAGGGGAGCGGAAAATCAAGGCATATAGGACAACTTCTGTCCTATGACTGGGCGGAATCCGCCCAGTCATGGGACAATTGCATTTCTCATGAAATCAAACCCTTAATCTTCGAATGATCACCAACATAGTACATGCATCCCACAGCTTCTCATCATATTACTCTTCAAATGGCTAAGGAGGCTTGGGAAGCCTGGGAAGGAGGAAAGGAGTAGACCAACTCCATGGCGGAATTGTCCCATAGATGGGACATTTCCGCCCACCTTCAACTCACTAAAACTTGCACTCCAAAGGTCGGATGTCACTAAAACTTCTCCCAAACATCAATACTTCAGTCAAGGAACCGAAATTAAGCCACCAAGGATGGGCGGAAATTTGAAGGTCATAGGCCCAATCCCTGTCGTGTAGGAGGTCAGAATCTGCCCTGGCATGGGACAAAGTAGACTTTATACTTAACCAATTTTTTTCAGTTCAGGGGCGGGAGAATTTATACTAATATGACATTAAAGTATAAGTCTGATTTATTTAATTTCTTATACTTTAAGTTATATTTGTATAAATACCTTTCAGGATGTTTGAGATAGGTTTCAGCTTCATAGGAGTTAAGGTGCAGATTCTAAATTTTGGGGGTTTTCCAAATATTTCAGTACTTAGTCAAATTTCAGGATTCAACACGCCTTCAGCAAAGCTACCTTCCACAATCTATCTCGGCTTTCTAAGATCGAATTGAAGCTCGAACAAGGATTTTCTAAAGGTTTGAACTTGTTTCAACGCAAATCCTTTGGTTTCAATTCTACATTCCTGAAAGATTTAGAACTACTCTCGCCCATGTTCCAGACAGACTTGACTTCCCAGCAAGCTAAAATTGCCAAAACCAACTCCTGAACTTCACTTGCCGGACCTAAGGACTTGAAAACTACCACCAACAAAGACTACCACTCCTACCGCTTGCAAAAGAAGGGGTCCTTATTTGCAATGGGGCGATGGTGTGAAAACCTCACAACATGTCCCAGTCATGAACTGACAAACAACATCAAGTATGCTAATACAATTCCAATGAAGTGTACAACTGATCAACTGACAAGAGGACTTCTGAATGATGTTCCTTTTGTACTATATCGCATGCCTTAACCTTCGCATCACAATCTCTATCGCTGTATATCTGATCCATCTCAAAAGCTTGATCTCATATATCAACTTGTTTCTCAACACTGTCGGCCATAAGAACAAAATAAGTAGTTTGTAGTGTATCGGCCAAATACCTTATCAAATCTCCATGCTAACCCAAATCATAACGTGTACATCATGTACCATGTTGGCTCTAACTCCTCCATCGATCAAACCAATTATACCATTGATCCAATAGGATCGCCGCTCGATCTAATAGTCAACTATCCCAGTCTTAGTCTCAGTCTCAGACCTGTCAACCTGATCCTCAACAATTCATATCTTCACCATATTTTAACATCAGACTTTGCGATCGTATATATATATATATCCTATGAACCATCTCCTCCAATCGCACATCAAAATGTTGTTATATGTGTTCATACCGATCATAATGCCAAAACTGTATCTCTGTGCCAGTAAGTTTGTACTTAAGCAATTTTACTATCTAACCTTCGGTATCACAAAATAGTGTTAGCCAATCATTTGTAAGATGGTAGTTGCCATCAATGACAACATACAGTCACTCCATCTGTGTCTCTTGCCAACAATCTCCCCCTTTGGCATTGATGGCAACACACAAAAAATGACTAAGTGTCAAAAATGCAAAAATCCAAAAACTCCAAAAGATTAATCCTTATTTCTCCAAACAAAAAATTAGCTCCCCCTAAGCTAGATATGCCCTTTTTTATATCCTTATCTCTCCCCCTTTGACATCAATGGCAAAGGTTGGGAACAACTCCAAATTGTCTACCAAAATGCTAAATCTGTACAAGGTGTTCAAGCATAGCATACTTACAACAATTTGTAAACATCAGAAAAATTGTTCTTCAAAGCTGCATAATCATTATCCCAAGTCTTCTTTAAGCTCTCCATGGCCATAATCTGTCCACTCAGAGCATAAGCTGCCTCCTCAGTGTATAATAGATCTGTAGTCTCAGGCATCTCATATGTCTTCTCTGCATCCCTCAAGCTGTGAGTCATAATATCAAGTTTAGGAACAATAAGGCTCCTAAGCTGTTCAATTCTTCCTTTTACTCTCTCCTCTGTAACAAGTGTCTTGATCTTATCATGAATGGTCGTCACTTGTGTGTCATAAGCTGAAGCTAATTGTTGCAAGGGGTTAAATGATTTTGTCGATTCAGCTAACTTGACTTCAGACTCCTTAATCACTTTATCAACATCATAGATAAAAACGGTGTAATCTATACATCCTTTGTATATTCTGCTGCCTTCGCCAATGCATTCTTGATACTTTAAATAGCCAAACTCCATTTATTTTTGTTAGTGACTATCTCAGCCTTAAGCTTACCAAGTCTTCTATATTTGTACCCACCTTGAACTTTAATTAATGCAGACTGTTGCAGTGATTCAAAGTGTGTATTAGCTGCCTTGAACAAACTCTCCACCTGAATAGATGTAGATTCATTTTGGTTCACAACATGTGTAGGCATTATCTTGTTCATAAATTGTGAAGTCAATAAGAGTATTTCACTGTCCTTTTTATATGACCTCAAAATTTGTTAACTTGCCCTTGACTGTGCTAAATTAGCAATATTCATAAGCTCCCCAGGGCCAACACATTCAACTGAATAGGACTTTGTATCAGCTTCATGTTCTTGTCATCATCAAAGTCTTCATCTGCAACCAATGAAGTGTCTCTTGCCTCTTATTCAACCTTCACAGTAACAATAGGTGTAGAAGTATCATCAGTTAGAATTTCATTGCTCACTTTTTGCACCTCTACTTCCTCATTTTTGAATCATATCAGTATCTATGATCACATAATTTATTGTCTGCTCAATGTCAATCACATCAGTATCCTTCATCTCTGATGTCTCAGTCAAATCTATATCCTCTGTCACAGTAAGAGTAATAGGCACTCCAATATATGCATTAGGTTCATCTTCTGCTCTTTGGGTAGATTGTCAAATGGTAAATCATCCTCAACATTAATCTCTGTATCATCCTTCTGAATAACAGTAATGTTTATCTCAATGAGAACTTTAGTCATAATGTTTTCTGTCTCCTCATATACCTCATCAATCCTTCCTATCATCAGCATGTTTGTTATTGTTTTGCTGCGGAATTCTTTCTTTGCCAAATCAAGTATCCTATGTATTTCTTCAATAGCAAATACTAGACATAGCTGGAGCAATACCTTTTCCCTTATCTCCTTGTCCTTTTCCAAAGCTGTCATTCTACTAGTATCAAGCTTGTTATATAGTTCATCAAGTATCTCACCTTTTATCTCAATCAAGGCTCTATTGTACTTGTTCAGGTATTCAATCATTCCATCTTCAATTCTCTTCTTCTCATCTTCATCATACTTATTATAATATCTTTTTACTTGAATCAATACTCCATAAACAATCATGTTCTTAATAACATCATTAACAGAGAATGAGGCTTACCAATATCAGTCCTCCGTTTCTTCTCTGCAGGCTCATCCTCAACAACTCTTGTTGCCATAGCACCTTCTGATCTCACTTTCTTCACTGCATTATCTGAATTTGTAGAAATATCTTTGTCTTCATCAACAACTTTGTAGGTTCTTTTAGGCTTGCTCTTCACTCTCTTACCAGCAGGGGTAGAGCTGTTCTTATTCTTCACCAATTTGCCTTTTGTTGCAGGGGTAGGTTTCTTTGGTGAAATAGGTTCCTTCTTGATTGTAGCTGTAGCACTTGTAGTCTGTCTACCTCTCAAAGATTGTCCAAAAGGAATGTAAACATGAGGTTCATTTGCCTCTACATTAATAGGTTCATCAACAAGTTTACCTTTTCCTTTGTCCTGCTCAGCTCCCTTTGCTCTTTCCTTCTCTAATTCTGCAGACTTCTTCCTTGCTTCCTCAATCTTCTCTTTTGTGAATCAAAGATTTATTGCCACTTCTTCTACTTCTTTTATGATGCTTCTTTCTCTGCCCGGTCTAGTAAGGGTTTCATGAACTCCAAGATCTTTCTCAGAATATGTGCCAAATCTTTTCTCAGATACATCCACGGGTTTCTTCAGAATATCCTCAGCATAGGCCTCTAGGACAGGTTCATCAACCTCATATCCCATCGGCATAACCCAAGAAGTTTTAGGTTGAGCTGCCTCCATCAAGCATGAGTCAATGTCAACCATAAAACATATGTCATCCTTATACTTCTCCACAATCTTGGGTGGAATTCTGTATCTCACTTGCATTGATTCTTGAAATTGTTTAAAGTATGTCCAAAGGTGTCCCTTTGCAATTTGTTCTCCCATCATATCACAATACTTCTTAATCTGAATAGCCGTAGATATATCTTTCTTCCAAACAATATTGCCAATACTAGGAAAGTAATTTGAAAAATAGAAAAATATTCATACCATTAACTGCCCAAATTTGAAGATTTGTCTCATGTTTCTTTATCTTTTCAAGATTCCTCATCAATTGATCTCTCAATGCTTCACATATGTCATAATCTAGGTCTTCCTTCACCATTTTGTATGCCACAGATTATAGTGCCTAATATAGAATTCTTTCTTCTCGAATGAAAAACTTTATAGCGTAAAACCATTGAAGCAAATTTCACATCCTGTTGTTTTATGTTGTTTACTGTCATCGCACGCTTGTCCCACTGAGATTTTGTAAGTTGAGTAACTAGGTCTTTCTGTGTAGTTCTAAGTGCAAGTACATCACCAATGTCTAAAAATCCAGTCACTGCCTTCATAACCTCTTTACTAATCTTGTGCGGAGAATCCAGCCACATGAATTGATTATGCACACAACTTAGAATAAGTCTTATCCACTACGGTTCGAAGAAATTCATGAACTCCATGACCTGAGTGAAATGTTTCTCCCTCAAAGATTTGTACTCTTATTTCAAAACAGAATCAGGAGCAACTACTTACCATTGCTCATCAATCGATCTCTCTCAATTCCTCCAAAGGACAATGAATATATGCACGCACATCCTCAACATGCAGAACACCGTAGGGCATGGAAGAAAAAGCTCCTTCCGGGTCATCAAATATAGATTTCACAAGGTGTTTCTTAAAGACTAGCCTAGGTCTCTCAGTAATATCCACAACTCTAGGAGTATTAATAATCTTTGCAAATGTAGGTTTTCAAGATAAAATACCTCTTCCGTCGAATTCTAGGGCACGGATAATAGATGTAGATGAAATTGCCTTAACTGCTGGTAAATCGCCTCAAATGCTGCAAGCTCCTTCACTAGTATGCAAGGTGTATAATGAAATTAACAAAAGCCTTTTTGTAACTTCGCATGTAAAAAGAAGTCAATATTAATTGCATTGAACTCCATAAAAAATGTCTCAAAACTGAGTATGTAAAAATCCTTCCGCGATCCTTCCAAACTACTCAAAACTCTCTGCGATTGATATATAAGATGTAAATTGTGTTTCTGACATTCTGTAACTCTTGATACCTTCGCATCAATTTCTTTCTCAGATTTAGGGGTCAAATAAAGATTTTCATAAAGAATTTCCCCTTAGATCAATGATCTAATTAATTCTCAGAAGGGATATCCACACCAGAAGCTGGTGTGATCTTTTTAGTAGCATCAATCGTCTCTTTTCTAACCCATACCTTACTCATTTCCTTCCTAACCTCATTCACATCAACAATTTTCTTTCCTTTATCATTCTGCACACTGTTTCTTTCTACCAATCCTCCTGCATTGTTCATTCTACAATTCCTAGCAATATGACCATGATTTTTGCAATTAAAACACGTCACATTAGCATACCCTGTGTTCGCAGGGTTTGTCCCCATTCTGCATTGCTTCGCAATATGACCAAAGTTGTTGCATTTGTAATAGGTTATATTCCTTTGGTTGTTCATCCTTGATCTGCACTCACTTGCCTTGTGTCCATAATTCTTACAGGTGTAATAGTAGCCAGAAAATGTAGCATTATTAGATTTGGTTCTGCACTCCTTTGCTCTATGCCCAATCTTGTTACATGAAAAACATTTCCCATTGAATTTAGGTTGTCTCATAGGTGTCTCCACAGGTTCTTTAGTTTGCTGTTATGATGAATTGATTTTCTCCGCCGATCCAAAACTTTTACCTTTCTTAAATCCAAGTCCTTGTGTATCTCCAACGAGTCTTTGTCTTTCCAATTGCTCATCAAGCTTAGCAGTACCTGATCTGAATTTCTCTTTGAATCCATTTGCAGTAGGAAGTTCACTCCTAAGAACTTCATTAACCCTTTCAAGTTCCTACTCATTGTGTTTAGATTCATCAAGGTAGATCTACAATTGTCCAACTTCTCCCTTCGGTTTGTAACATTCTTCAGTCTTCTCCCTCAGGGTCTGCTCAAGTTTCTTATTTTCTTCAATCTCTTTAGTCAGCTTCATTACCACAACTTCTAACTCATGTTTCAGGTTGTCTCTATCCTTTGTGATTTGTTCATGCTCATCTGATTTTTCTTTTAGGGATTGAGAACCATTTGTACTTCCTTTCTACTACAACTGTTCAACAAGATCTTTCCTCTTTATCTCTAGATTTGTTCAACTGATCCTTCAGGTTTTCAATAAAACTTTTAGCATCCTTGATCTTTCTCTCCAACTCTGAATTATGAATTTTTGCTTTGTCAAGATCATCAAGCGCAACCAAAAGATGCTTCTGTGCACTGCTAGAAACTATCAAATCTGTCATCAGGATCTTCCTTAAACGGTTAGAATTCTTCCAAGAACCAAAGCTCTGATACCAATTGTTAGGATTGAAGAACACTGAGAGAGGGGGGTGAATCAGTGCTCCAACATATTTAACTTTTAACCACAATTTGCATATCAATGAAATCAACACAACTGAAAGCAAAACACAACACAACAACCATAACATCATAACACTATGATTTTGATGCGGAAACCCTGTTAGGGGAAAAACCATGGTGGGGATGGAACCCACAATATGTTTTACTTCTGCAGAAATAAAAGTGCCTGGTTAAGGGTATGATTACATAAGAAGGGAATGCACATGCATTCAGGCTTACAACCTAGAGTTCACTGCTCAATTACAAAACCACTAACAAGGCTCACTACCTCAGCAATCTGATACAAAATAGATAGGACTCACTGTCCCAGTCATGAACTGACAAACAACATCAAGTATGCTAATACAGTCCCAATGAAGTGTACAACTGATCAACTGACAAGCGAACTTCTGAATGATGTTCCTTTTGTAGTATATCGCATGCCTTAACCTTCGATCACAATCTCTATCGCTGTATATCTGGTCTATCTCAAAAACTCGATCTCATATATCAACTTGTTTCTCAACACTGTCAGCCATAAGAACAAAATAAGTAGTGTGCAGTGTGCCGACTAAATACCTTATGAAATCTCCATGCTAACCCAAATCATAATGTGTACATCATATATGATGTCGGCTCTAACTCCATCAATCAAACCGATTATCGATCCAATAGGATTACTGCTCGATCTAATAGTCAACTGTCTCAGTCTCAGTCTCAGTCTCAGACCTGTCAACCCGATACTCAGCAAATCATAACTTCACCATATCATAACATCAGACTTTGCGATCATAGACATATATATGTCCTACGAACCATCTCCTCCAATCGCACATCAAAATGTTATTACATGTGTTCATACCGATCATATACCAAAACTGTATCTCTGTGCTAGCAAGTCTACACTTAAGCAATTTTACTACATGACCTTCGGTATCACAAAATAGTGTTAGCCAATCATCTGAAAGATGTGTAGTCGCCATCGATGACAACATACAATCACTCCATCTGTGTCTCTTGCCAACACTATCCTTAAGCAGTCCTCTTCTCCTTCCTCTTCCCCTCCTAGGAAGCATAGGTAGCGGTCTGGACTCCCCCTTGCTTGCTCTTCGGGTTATCCTTCTGTTCCGAGGTTGTTTTCGGTGATGCAGATTTTGTAGTGGGGGTTTGGGTTTGGGTTCTCCCTGTTGGAGTCCTCTTCCCCCCTCTTTCTTTCTCTCTCTCTCTTTCTGTTTTCAGTTGTTTGGTTTGTTTCTGCTGCTCTTTTTTGGACACCGTTTGGTGCCCCTGCTTTGGGCAGGTCCCTTGTATTGTTCTCGGTAGTTCCATGGACCCGCTTTGTGGTCTTTTTTTGGACATTAATAGATTTGTCTTATCTTATCTGTCCTCAATTGTTCCACATTTTTAAAGACATTAATTAATATTTTTATAGTAAGCCAAAATCAGGGATGGTAGCATCCCAGTTATAGATGAGAAAAAGAGGTCAAACCACTGGGTTTCTGGGAAAACAAGCACAACCAGGAGGAAAACAAATTTATAATTTCAGAAACAAGGCCATTATAAGAACTATAATCTTAAATATGCAGACCATGTATTAATAAACAGTTTGTGCATTCCAAACAATGATGTTTCCACAGTCCATTAGTTTTTAAACAAATTTTCCGAGTAAAACTGTGTTAAATTATTTAAGAATTTGATGTCTTAGAACATACTACATGATCAGTATTTTGATAATGTAGTATGGTCCAAAGCATAGTTGAAAATCTCGTGATTATATCTCGGATATCGCGATATATCGCGCTACACAAACTGAAATGATATTATCTCCATTAATATCGCTGACGATATTTCCAATATCGCGCAGTGATTTTTACCTACAAATATCTCGATTTTTGGCAATTTTTACCCAAAAATCTTGCCGCTTATAACACTTAAGTTAAAAACAAATGATTTTTAGAAATTTAGGGATTTTTTTTAAGTTGTAAAGGCGTTGGGATTAGGTTTTATTTTTTGGGATTAGGTGCAGTCTATATATATTTCTAGTTTTCATTGATACCGAAACTTGAACTTAAAATGTATTCAGAAGTTGTAGACTTGTAGTTTCACGGAGTTTGACTTCGATATGTATTAAACTTATTTTTATTCAGATGTCGTATTTGTTTTTTGGTATATGATAATGATTCTATGTTTTCTTTTAAGTTCTAAATTCTAATTGCTATGTATTTATCTCAAAACTTTGATTAATATATGGTGAATATCTCAAATCAGTATATATTCTACAAATTTGGTGTTTGTGTGTTTTTCAAAATATTTTAAAAAATTATATATTTTCAAATGTTCAATAAAAGTGCTGATTTAGTGCCGATTTTTTTGCCCAGCTTTTGCCGAGACCAAGATTTTCAAAAAATTTGGGTCCGCTGAGTTTTTGCCGAGACCGAGATTTTCAACCTTGGTTCAAAGCATTGAATTCTTAAATAATTGAAGACAGTTTTACCCAGAAAAACTGTTTAAAAGTTTGTGCTGTGTTACCACCTATTGTTTTTAGCATGCTCTATATTTATTCCGTGCCTGTATCTATATCTATAATATGGGTATTTGGCTACTAAAAGCTAACATACAAGCTAGAACCTGAAGTGCCTAGTTTGAATAGCAAAAACTGACATAAGAAATGGCTGAATAAAATGTTGCCAGTCCAAGAAACTCCATTGTGGGAACAAGGCAAAGCATGTTATGCAGCATTTATTCCAACTCATCTTCTTCTTCATAGTTCTTCACCTGTACAAGCTCAGGTCCTGTGGCAAAATCACTTTTAGGTTTCGGTTCAGCTTCCTCTGCTTTTAGAAGTATCAGCACCTACTTCTTAGTTTATTCCTCTCTTTCAATTGCCTTTAGGTTATTTCTTTATTTTCCACCTGTAGCAAACCAGCTGTCCTACCATGACTTTGAGAAGGCTCATGATTTTATGGAGCATCATCATAATTCACCTGTCCATCTACTGCATGTTTTCGTACAAAGACAAGGTGCTGCTGGAGCTGAATAAAACAGTTTAAGGACCCATAATGTATGCTATTGTGAACAGATTTAGATGGGTAATAGACTTTCCAGGCTCAGTGCCTCCAATGCATAGTTCACTGCCAAGGGAGGACCCAATTTGGTGAGAGATGTGCACTGAAAAGTTTAGTAGCTGTGCATTTTAACAGTTTGTTTTCAAAGTGTTTGGTTGAACATATGATACAGACACTAATATTTTGCATGATAGTCTGCTACAATAGTCTTCTTTTCTTTTTTATGTGCCTGGTCCTTTCCAATTCAGAGGATTCTTAACTTTCTAGCCTTTTTGACGACCCTTACTTTTCTCTTAGCAAGACTAAAGAATATCTTAAAAGTATTTCAGTTTTAAGCATCCTTTTCTTTTGTAAATCTCCTGCTAAGTGGTTCTTTTCCACCACTTCAAAATTTCAAATAAGACCTTGTCATGCAAAAATAAGATTGTCAATGACTGTTTTCCTTATACAGTTGATTTCAATCACCCAGGATTGAATACTGTAATAAATATCAGCTATGCTTTTTCTTTTATTTTAACTTGTTTGAGGAAACATCACATTAGTTGGTAATATATTTGGAGCTTGTTTATCAAAACAAACACATGGAAATACAGAAAAATTAAAGAATCGAATTGTCCCAATTTTGGTTTTTGTGGCCGTGTAGTTCTTTCACCTGCCAAGCTCACTACTCATATCATGTTTTCCTTGTTGACATATGTTACATATGTTGGTTGATATTTTGGTTTCTGTTTCTAATGTCCATTGTATGCTCGGTCCAGTCTCACAATTATGTCAATTAGCAATATGAATTCCAGTTAATCTTTGAAATTGTGGCAGAATTGGACATGTTGAGGAAGTTGCAAGTACTCATTATTTAGGTGGCTTATTCCTGTGATTAATTTTCAACTTATCTTTTTTCTGCAGTCCCCTATGGATGATGCTTGGGAGGCCTTATTTACAAGTGTCACATATGCTAAACACTTCTCTGGGCCTGTATGTTTTCGCCATGTGCTTCTCACACCACTGGGCTATGAAACTGCTTTGTTCAAGGGACTTACTGAAAGCATACCGTGCTATGGTTGTTCTGTAAGTGAACTGAAACAGAAACCTGAGGACAGAAGAACTGCAAGGCTGGTTGAATACGGAGAGATGTTCAGGGCAACTTTTGGGCTTTTATCTGATGAAAGTAAAAATTTCAGGTCAACTTCAGTTCATAATGTCCTTTTCATGCGGCGTGAACATTATTTAGCTCATCCTCGCCATGGAGGCAAGGTGGAATCAAGACTGAGTAATGAAGAGGAAGTTCTGGATGCACTACAAAAATGGGCTAGTAGTCATTCAAAATGTAAGGTGAAGATTGTCAATGGGCTCTTTGCCCATATGGCTATGATAGATCAAGTGCGGGCTGTGCAAGCAGCTTCAGTTATTGTGGGGGCACATGGGGCTGCCCTCACACACATTATTTCTGCAAGGCCTGGCACAGTGGTGCTAGAGATAATAAGTAGCTTTTACAGGCGTCCACATTTTGCATTAATCTCTCAGTGGACTGGGTTGGAGTACCATGCTATTAATCTGGAAGGATCTGTTGCTAAAATCCCTGAAGTTGTGGAAGCCCTTAGTGGGATCATGAAGAGTCTTCTATGCTAGATCCTTTTTATAAGAGCTGTTTGTCTCATCAAGCATCTTCAGAGCCTCAGCCAGTGAAGTTCTATACTTCCATTCCTCTGCAGTATTTGTGGAACAGTCATCCATGGGACCTATCACTTCAATTGGGAAGCCTATTGTTGAGTTGGTCTCTGAATCATCCCAATCTGGTTATGTGTCAACTATTAGATTTCATTGAGGTATGATTTCATGCTAGTGCGTTATTTTTTTAAACATTTTTGCTGCTTCTTCATATTAAGGCTGATTCATCAATGAGATTATAACCTACAGACATTGTCAATTCTTTTGCACTTGCAGTGAGATTGTCTGATGGTATTTTCTCAGAATATTATTATATGCACTGTAATGTTAGGTTTTAAGATCACCTTTACTTATAGCCAAATTAATTTAACCAAATGCAGTCAATTTTCTTAAGAGTAAGGAAGTGCTTGGCAATAATGTAGGCATTTGTTTTGTGGCTAGTGAACAGCTTATTATTGCATATATTAACCTTGTTTGTTTTCTCTTTCGATAGCTTGTTGGCTAGGAAATTGAACATTTATTGTCTGATGCTTTGGCGTTTGAGAGCATATCTTTTAGGCATGGACATTGATTTGATGTTTAGCATTTGAGAGCTCCATTTTAATTTGATAAATGAGTCTTGAAATATGTGAATTTTTATAGGTTGCCCATGGTAGTGGTAGCCTTTTATGGCCATTTAGTATTATTTGTTCCCTCAAAGCGTTGTGGGCATTGTATAACCTTTGAAAATATGTCCAGGTCCACTTGGACTGATTAAAACAGAAGTATTTGATGGGAGTTGTACATTTGTGGAAGCTGGAATAATCTGAAACCGGAGATTGTTGGAGATAATCTTCCTCAGCAAGGCATTTAAAATGATTTGTCATCACAATTTTCTTTGAAGTTTTAAATAATAGAGAAAACCAGCCTGAACCTAACAAGGGTTCTGGATATCAAGTGACCGAAGTGTAGTATGCTAGTAAACTATGCCCAACTATTGAACAAATGAAACTGATTGTACAATCACTAATTCCTATGCTTCATTCGTTTTACTTGTGATATACGTAGTCGTACACTGGCTCCCGTGACTGTTTTCTTGACGGAAAATGATGTCTCTGATTCCTTCTCTCTCAAGTTCCGTTATAGTTCTTTTTAGAAGCTTCACTTTCAACTTGAGAAGAGTACTGACAGCTTCATCTTCAGAAATGAATTGAACAAAAAAATTGTATAGGTTTCATGTAATATGCCCTTTATAAGTTGCAAGATGATGCTGTCCCAGCATCTATAAAATGCCTAGTGCCATGCAAACTGGAACTTATATTAGTTTCTAGCTCATAGCTATTGGTAGGATTTCAAATGTTAAAAGTTTTTTCAGTTTTGTTGGCTCCGCCTTTTTTGTATGGAAAATCTAAGGTCCAACTTATATCACTACTTTTTATTCATTCAACTATGAGTTCTTGAAACTAAAAAAGTTAATTTATATGAAAGTGCAATGAAATTCATATATCAAATGATAAACATATCTTCAACGAGTTGTTTCATCTAACGAAGTTAAAATTGATTTAACAATGTGCATGGAACCTTTGATAAACTCTTCTTTAAGAGGAATGATGTTCCAACTTTCTAGTCTTCTAAATGTTAACTTTACATTGTAAATGACTGAAGATATATTTATACAAAATCTGTTACAAAGTCACCTCTCTTTAATAAGAGAAATGATGTTCTGGCTTTGTATCCTTCTGAATGGGAATTTTATATTGTAAATCATTTTTTGAAGATGTGTATCTAAAATATGTTAGTTCCTTGATTACATATTTGTGAGTAAATTGTTGAATTGAAAATGCTCATGTTAACATGAAATATTGCTTTTACAAACATCTAAAATATACCCAATTTTGTGAAAAGCATGACAAGTGTTGTTGACCACAATTTTAGAATTTGAAGTATAACATAAAATGATGGATGCCTTTTAGAATACCATGAATCAATTAGGAGAGGAAAACTAGTTAAGCAATTAGAGGATATTGCATGAATACAATCCATTGGCAAATGACGTTGCCACTTCTTTCACTTACTACGGAAACATTGCATAGACATGTAGTACTTGATTGTATGTTTAAATTGTTTCCTTTGTTTCTTAAGATGCATCTCTTTAGGATTGTGCTTTAGTTGTTAGAATTGTGCAAAATTCCTCCATAGGCTATTTCGGTAAAAGTATGATTTGATTAAGCAAATGACTTTTATGGATAGTGTTGATTATTTTGATGTTTGTGGTTGGATCATAGCTACATTGCCTCATATTGGGATATTAGATTAGAAGCCGCTTAATTGAGATACACGTTAGGTTTCATTGGATCTCTATGTAGAGTAACAATAAGCCTATAGGAGCATTGCCTACTGGAGTTTTGAAGTAGAGCTCCCTTGTGTTGCAAAACTTGCCAACGTCGATGCCCTTCCAGGTGCCCCTCTAGGAGTTTTGAAATGGAGCTCCCTTGTGTTGCAAAACTTGCCAATGCTGACGCCCTTTTGGGTGCACCTTGTCCTCCCTCCACACCTTTTGTTAGGTTTGGGGGACCCTTGATTGTGGGTGGTCTTGATATCCATGTTACACGCACTTCCTTTGGTCTTGTGGGGGTTAGATATGGTGTTGCCCCTAAGAGGCTCATCTTTGTTGTTGGGGATTGAAGTTTTGCTTGTGCAACAAGTGTTTTTGTTGTTCTCCCTATCAGTGGGAAGCTTTGCCTGTTTCCTTGCGCCAAAACCTCCTTGGTTGTGGTGTGCTACTAGGATGTGGTGGAGAATGAGGGCTTGTATCGATACTATGGTTTGGTCTCTAGATTCTCAGATATTTGGCCTTCCCTTCCAGATCTCCATGGTTCGATTTTGGAATCTTGGTTGCTTATAGTTTTGGGTAAGATTGATGTCTTCCCTTGTGTTAAAGCCTTTGTTATTTCTTCCTTTGCTTCTCCTAATGATAGAGATTTGGTGTTGAACAATTTGTGGGCTTTGGGCACACATTCCCTCTTGATTGAACCTTGGACAACTTTTAATCCCCTTAACCAAATCACTCAATGTGCATCTGGTGTGGGTATGTCTCCCTAGCCTTTCCCTCCATTTTGGGAGGTTTCATGTTATGAGGCCATTGACAATTCCATTGGTCGATTCCTAAAGGTTGATGATTCTGCTTCCTTCATGGTGATGTGGTTTTGATGGTGGGGGAATGGGCTATGGACTCAAGTCGGTTGATTATGAGGGCCTCCTTTTCCAATGTCGATGTTGCTTCTCAACTAGCCATTAAACTACAAATTATGCTCGTGTTGTAAAAGTGCTACTACTTGGTGGAAGGATGCTAATGGTGATAACTTCACTGTCTAAGCTTCCATATCTTCTTCAAATGACTCCCAAGATGATGTTGATCCTCTTACTATTGGTGTGGCCTCCTCCAGCCCTATGGATCCTTCTTTGCCCATAGCACTTGTTGAGCTCTAGCCTTTGTTGGATTACACCTTGTCAACACTCTGCCCATTATGTTGATAGGCCCTCTAAGGGGATCTCCCCTCTTGCTTTCCATTAAAATGGTGCTCTAGGTGATTGTATTGCTTGTGTTGTTCATCATTGGAGGAAAGTCGTTCCTCCTTTTTTAAAACTCTTCCTTGAGTTGTAAGTGATGTTCCTATCCAATCTTGATGTGGGTTGCTTGTTGTACAGCCATTGTGCTATAATGGTATGTTATGATCTTTTTTTTGATGTTGGTGGTCTATTCTTGACTTGTTGTATGTGGTCTTTTTTTGGCCTTTGGCCTTGGAAGGAAGACCCTTAACTGCGAAGATCCAATGAGATGATAAGTTGGGTCCTTGAAGACAAGTGTCCTGATCAGTTCCTCATATTTGGATTATTTGTGTTGTAGGTATGAGGATTCTAGTTGTTTCATTTTTTCAGATTAGGTTGTTTTGAATGGATTATATTAATTTAGTTTTAGAGTAGTCTTCCCATAGCTTTGAATTTGTTGCATTTTATGCAAAGTTTGGATCTAGTATAGAAAAAGTTCAATTTGTTGGAATAAAGCATTTTTTTCTTTTACAAGTAGTAATATTAGAACAATACCATCATTTCTTTCTAAATTTAAACACAAGCAAAATTATACATCTATTGATTTTACAATGAGCAATAAACAAGGATCAAACATTTTTTTTTGAAATGGGCTCTCCCACTTTTACTCCTATCTATTTGCCTTCTATCATAGGGATTCTTGGTTCCTTTGTGTTTGTTGCTAGTGTACTATTTAGCTTTGTCTCTTTTGCTACTGGAGTATCGTTCATCGTGGGGTGTTTTTTTTACTAGATCATCTATCTTTAGTGCATTGTCTGTCGTGGGTGTGTTTTTTTTTTTTTTTTGTCTCTGGTGCAACCATAGGTTTTTCTATTGTTGTTATAGGTGTGGAGTCAACTACTGTTGTTGTTACACCATGATGGATGCAACTTGGATTCACAATTCCTTGGTTCTTCCTTGTCTATTGTTGAGCATCTTTGGCTTTGTTTCTTCTGCTACTAGGGTTTAAGCTACCATGGGTGTGTTTCCTATTGCTGCGAATGCTACTGCGTGATTGGGCTCAATTTCGTTGTCGTGAGTCTTCCTATCTCTAAGGCAACCACACGTTCTTCTGTTGTTACCGGTAAGTAGTTTGTTATTGCTATTGTTGCATCTTTTCAGTTGAGCTTTACTTTGATAGACACGATTTACCTCTCGGTTGTATGCCAGTAAAAAATTGAAAAGGTGTCTTGCTAGTACTCCTATTCACCGAATTATTATATGCTAACTCTGTTTGTGCTAACATTAAATCCCAATTACTTGGTTTGTCCCCAACTAAGCATCTCAACAGGTTACCCAAACTTTTGTTTACAACCTCTGTTTGTCCATCAGTCTGTGGATGAAATGTAGAACTATACTTCAACTTGGTTTCTAGCTTCTTCCAAAGAGTTTTTCAAAAATAGCCAACAAACTTACTGTCTCGGTTAGAGATGATACTTCACGGTAATCCATGCAATGTGAGAATCTCCTTGAAGAAAAGATCTATATGCATTGCATTTGATGTTTTCCTACATGGTATGAAATGTGTCATCTTGGAAAATCTATCCACAACAACAAATATGGAATCATTACCTCTTGTCCTCGTAAGCCAAGAACAAAATCCATGCTGATATCACTCCAAGTTTTCTCAAGAACAGAAATCGGTGTTACAATCCAGTATTCTGACTTACTCATTTTGCAGCTTGACAAACTCCACAACTCTTCACAAATTTCTGAATATCCTTATACAATTGAGGCCAAAAATACCTTTCCTTAAGTAAGTCAATGTGTTATCAATGCCAAAATGTCCAGCCAAACCACTACTATGCTTCTCCTTTATCAAATTGGTTCTCATTGATCCTCTCGGTATACATAACTGAATTCCTTTAAACAACTTATCTTCTTGAATGAAATAGTCTTCAAACCTACTCGGTTGTTCTGGAATAGGTGCTCCGCACATTCTCCACAGCTCAGGAAAATCAGGGCCAATTTTATACAAATTCTTCATATTATCAAAACCAAGAACCTCAATTCTCATTTCAGTCAACAAAGATCTTCTACTCAACGCATCAACAACTTGGTTGGATACTCCACTCTTATGCTTTATCACAAGTGTGAAATTCTGCAAATACTCAATCCATTTCACATGTCTCCGATTCAACTTATTCTGACTACCCAAATACTGTAAGCCTTATGATCAGTATACAACATAAATTTATTCGACATCAAATAATGTCTCCATTTCTTTAGGGTTTGAACAATAGCATACACATAATATTTCCTTTTAGCATCATTCAACTTCTCACTAAAGAAAGCAATAGGTTCACCTTCTTGACTCAACATAGCTCCTATTGCACTGCCACTTGCATTACATTCAACTTGGAATACCTTATTGAAATTAGGTAAGGCTAACACAGACAATTCAACAACCTTCTGTTTCAAAGTCTCAAAACTCTTATCAGCTCTATGTGTCCACTTGAATTCTCTCTTATCTCCTCTCATTGTCTCAGTCATAACATTGCAAATTGAACCGAAATTCTTGATAATTTTTTTGTAAAAACTTGCTAATCCAAGAAATGATCTTACCTCGCTGACATTCTCAGGTGTAGGCCAATCAAATATAGCTTCAACCTTCTCAGGATCCATCTTCAAACCATCAATTGTAATCACAAATCTTAAATACACAAGTTCTTTCATGGAGGAACACTTTTTCAAATTAATCAACAACTTTTCCTCTTTCAATCTCTGTAATACCTGTCTAATGTGCAACAAATGATCTTCTCTGGTCTTACTGAATATCAGAATGTCATCTAAGTACACAATCACAAATTTACTCAAGAATTTCTTCAGAGTTTCATTCATTAATCTCATAAAAGTACTTGGTACATTATTTAAACCAAAAGGCATAACTAACCATTCATACAAACCTTCTTTTGTCTTGAAAGCAGTCTTCCATTCATCACCTTCTCTTATTTTGATATGATGATAACCACTCTTCAAATCAATCTAGGTAAAATATTTTGCTCCACTCAAAGAATCCATTATATCATCCATTCTCGGTATGGGAAACTAATACTTAACTATTATCTTGTTTATAGCTCTTGAATCAGTACACATTCGCCATTCTTCATTCTTCATTCTTTTTAGGTGCCAACACAGTTGGTACTGCACACGGACTCAAACTTTCTCTGATCAAACCCTTTTGCAACAACTCATGAACTTGTCGGTGGAGTTCCTCAGTCTCGGTTGGTGTCAATTGGTGTGGTGCCTTGTTCGGAAAACTAGCCCCAAGAATCAGATCTATACAATGACAAATATTCCTCATTGGTGGAAAACCATCAGGTACATTATTTGAAATGATCTCCTTGTACTCGGTGAGCAACTTCTCAACCTCTTCAGGAGATTTATCTTCTGTTTTCTCACTTGGTTTGTTAGGAATCAAAGCATACCATAGATCATTTCTCTTCAGATCCTTAACAAAATGTCTACCTTCCATCAAACAAACTTTCACAGATGTACATATCTCACAAACAGATTCTTCAACCAAAGGTAGCAAGATTTGCCTCTTGCCATCAACCCAAATAGTATATTTGTTTAATCTTCCATCATGTATAGCATGTTTATCATATTGCCAAGGTCTATCCAACAAAATATGACAACAATCAATAGACATAATATCACACAACACCTTATCATAATACTTTACAATCTTTAGATTCACAAAACATTGTTCACTTACCATAAGTGTATGCTCATTCTTGATCCATAAAGTCTGATAGGGCTTCAAGTGCTTCAATATTTCCAACTGCAACTTTGTAACTATTTCCTCAGATGCTAGATTCTCCGAACTTTCACTATCAATAATCACTTTCCAAACTTTGTCTGCAACTCTGCATCTGGTCTTGAACAAACTCTTTCTTACTAGATCTTTCTTATTATTTTCACTCTACAATATTCTTCTGACCATCAGGTTTCCTTCCTTCTCAGGTTCATTCGGTGAATCTTCTTGCACCTAAGCATTTCTGCTACTACCGACCTTGTTGCTTGCATGTATACACTTAAATGATCCGTGTCCCTCTTCTCCACAATTGTAACAAGCTCCTTGGAATCCTCATCTGCCATATCCACCTCAGGAGTAATTACCTCTTCCTCTGAATGAACTTCCACCTTTCCACTCGGTCTTGCCTTTGTCTTGATTTGTCTTGTCCAGATTAGATCTACTATTTTTAGCATAAGATCTACCTCTTCCTCTAGGGAATCTACCACCCCTTCCTCTTTGTCTTTGCTCATGTCTTTTATTCCATTTCTGCTTAGCTTTTAGGGAAAACTGATAAGCGTCCTTAATACTCTCCATCTTCACCAAACCGATCTCTTCTTGAATAGAACTCCTTAATCCATTCAGGTATATTGCAATTCTTTCCACCTCATCTTCAACATGTCCAAATCTGATATCTAACCTGTAAAATTCGTCGGTGTAATCCTTCAAAGAGCTATCTTTCTGCTTCAAACTTTGCATTCTCCTAACTAGGTTAATCTAATAATCACAAGGTAGAACTTATTTATCATCTTACCCCATACCTTGATTTTGTCTTTACCTTTCTTCTTTCGATCCAATTGTAGATGCTCCCACCACAAGGATGCATGACCTTTCAATTTTGTTCTTGCAATCTTAACCTTTTTATCCTCTGATATGTTCTCATACTCAAAGTATTTCTCTATCTCGATTATCCAGTCTATCAATTCATCCAAATCCAACTTTCCACTATACTCAGAAGGAATAAATTGTGGTGTGGACTTTAAACTTGTCAATGCTTGCAAGAATATTTCTTTTCCTTGATCCTTTAGAGGTGCAGGTGGGACTTCCTCTTGCACTTCCTTGACTTCATCATCACTAACATCCTCAAGATGTCTTCCTTGGCCCTAGGCTGTCTCAATAGCAACAATTTGTCTTAGCATATTAGCTAAGCCTGGATCTGCATTGCGCTTCCCTCGAACCATCTTGAAACCCTCTGCAATTGCAGGTCAGATCACAATCTACTACCCCATAAAAAATAACCCACTAGGTTTTACAAGAAGGAACCTCAGATCTAACCTCGCTTTGATACCAGTACCTGACGCAAGGAGGGTTAGTACTTGGAGCCAAAGACACTCCCACATACCAAACCTACTTGCAGAATTACAACTCAGAAGCTCAAACACAAAGGAGAGAAGGAATACATGTACTTTAGCTGTATTCATCAAACTTCATACATGTTGGGCTGTAAGGCCTTCCCGATTACAACCAATACATTCAAAATCTATTGCGGAACAATCCTCATACATGCGAGATCCACCATCTCTAGATTTTTCTTCCTAAATCTACTACCCTCAAGCTAAGAACATATCATTACATTTATACAAGACTCTATCGAAAAGGTCGACCCAAAAGATCCTCAAGGTACACCATTGGAGAAAGCAACGACCCAGATTTAGGTCCACATGTTTTCCAATGAGCGATTCCAATATTAATATCGCGACCAAAATTAACTGCACATGTCGACCCAAAGATCTAACAAAACAAAACTCACTCAGTGAGACAGGAAACAGGAAACCATAGAGCAAACATAAACAACCACCGAGACCATTCGGTGAAACTAGGCCAAGAATAGTAACCGAATTTGACGGTGAACCGAGATAAGAACCTTCAACTGAGAACTCCAGAATAGTTACCGAGCAGTTTACCGGAAGTCTCCAACAAGTTATCGAGCTAAAAGACAAACATATTTTTTGTTGACACAGGATTGTCATGAACCCAAGATGCTCTCTCACACACACACACACACACA
Organism: Thuja plicata; assembly: GCA_018584345.1. NCBI lineage: Eukaryota > Viridiplantae > Streptophyta > Pinopsida > Cupressales > Cupressaceae > Thuja > Thuja plicata. The sequence goes on from MU226072.1 coordinate 3,179,444, forward strand.
CACACACACACACACACACGTACATGAAAAGATATGTTATTTCTCATATGTATATATTTATTCTCACACACACACACACACACACAAACATGTCTTTACACATGTAATATAGATATATGTACATATATCTTCTCTTTTCAATTTGTCTTGTATCTTTGTCTTTTGCTTTTAGTTTAAGTGCATTAAGATTTAAGGTGTAATAAATATTAAGATTTTCTTATTTATAGCAGCAATGGATATCTTGTGAGAGATTAGGATATAATAACTTTCTTTAAATAATTTCATTATTAAATTCTTACAAAATAAAAAGATAATGTCACAAATAATTAAGATAGGTTCTAGTCAAATAAACGCAAATCATAGCTCAAAAATAAATAGACAAATGTTATATATGTTCTTTTGGTTTTTAAAATTATCCCCAACTCATGAAAGGAACTTATAGATATATGCCAATAAGCTAATTTGTGAATGGAAGATATAGTATTTGGTGATTAGATATGTGTAGGAACAAGGACAAGCATATAAGCAGGGGAAAGAAGATGAGAAAGGAAATGTATTGCAAGAGCAAAGGACGAAGTAGTAGAACTATAAAAGTAGTATATCATTGTATTTAAATAAATGTGTTTTAAAGTTGACATAGGAATTCTGGTAACTAAGGGAATGCCCTTGGAAGGACTATGGAAGTATAGTCTCTTGTAAATGAAGGTACGCCTTCATATTTTCTTGTATTAATTCTATTTGGTTTGGACTTCGGTCCCAAGCAAGACTGGAGGTTTTCTTCTCCATTATTTCGTACTAGTGCCCACAGTGAATGACTCTGTAATCTTCTTTATTTTATTAATAAATTCTTTGGCCTCGACCTTTTACTGATTATAAAAAATAAAATTAAAAATAAAGTTCCATTATGAGCAACAAAAGAAGGTTGCTTTGTTGCCCCCTTAGTTGGAAACTGGTAATTTCACTATGCATGGAAAGATGAATTATGAGTAAATATTACAATTAAAAAGAAAATTTGGGAAGAATATTGATGGAATTTTTTTTATAACAATAATATCTTTTTTACAACATTAGGAAGAGTGTTGGTTGGTTAGGGTTTGAACATGAATATCTTGAGAGGGAAGATTTGGAAGCATTTTCCATTGTGTTGGGAAAGACACGAGGGAGAGGTTGAAACATGAATAGCTTGAGAGGAAAGAGTTGACAGAGAAATATTTCTATAATGTTGGGAAAGACACAAGTAGAGAGAGTATGAGAAAGATATTGATAGCATAGTTGAAAAAAAAATCATCAAGGAACTTAGATAAAATGGAGTGCTCTGTAAAATAAAAACCTATTGGAGTGGCTTGAAAATTTGTCAATTCATGTAGAGACCTGGGGAGTAATGTCACTTATTTCTAACCCTAACTAGAGAAGAACAATAGATTCAAACACAAGGCACATCTCCTCTAGCAAACGATTTTATTGATAATCATTACTAATGAGGCCTCCAAGTGCTTTTGGCTTAGTGGATATGTGAGAAAAATCCATTATAACTATTTAAATGCAACAACTACTGGATACTATAGGGATTGAAGAATATGATGAGCATATTTGGAAGGGTAAATTGGAAGTGAGAAGTCTTGAATTTTCTTCAATAAAACAAAATCACAATATTCAAATGTTCATAATAAGATGTCTCTTCTGATGACATGTAACTGTTTGAATGTTTGAAGATGTTAAGTTGATCACCGAAATACAAAAAGATAATGCAAGACATTAAATCAGTTAATGGATTGTATTGTCATTGATGTCAACTTGATATAATCTAATTGGTTATAATCAAAGTTTCAAAGACTTCAGAGAATCAGAGAGATACAAATTATGCTTGCAGTAATGCATAAAAGACAAGCAATCACTATGTGACTTCAAACACCGATGGCTAGTGGAGCCTGACGGACAAAGATAACCGAAAGTTAAGTCACAGTGATGCTCGAGCAAAGAACCCGACGAACATTACCGACGAGCAGAATCACAAGCATACCCGACGACCAGAATCATAGTGTAACCCGAAGGACTGACAAGCCCGAAGGACAGACAAGCTCGATGGATAGACAACGTTGACGGAGAAGCCCGAGGAGAACTGAAGTATTGACCGAAGCTATGAAAGAGTTAAAACATCGAAAATAACTGAAGTTCAGAAACGACAAAATATCTAGCTGACATAGCTAAATATAAACTTAACTGGTAGTTATCATTGTTTTCATCGACAAGATAAAGCCAGAGATAAGTAAAGGATTTAAATCTTTTTTTCAAATTGGCAAGAAGAGCTTTGTGAGATAAAACATGAGTTTTGCTTTAAATCAAATTGGCTAAGATTGTGGATCACGCCAAGATCAAGAAAATCAAGAACCTAGAAATGGTGATATCATGTCTATAAAGGGACAACTTAATTCTTTACGAATCAAGATGATTAAATGAAAAAGAGGATGTTGGAGAGAAACTGATGAAGAACAACTTCATATAGTCCTGATCAATCAAGCTGAGGAAAGAGCTAAAGATTTCTGCGGACACTGAGCAACAGAGCATAGCATCACCGAGCAGAACAATAGTGGAGCAAAGGTATTGAAAATATATATTGATTAGATTGGTTTTATGAGCTTACAATAGATCTGAAAACCAACAAGTATAAGTTGTATATGTGAACAGATCATATTGTTTCAGTTTAACCATTGATTCAGAAAGTCTCTTAACTGAGCATGATTTAAAGATCCTTTCTATATTGAGATACATCCCAAGGAGTATCAAAAAGTTTGGTCATAAAGATAGCATGAGATGCCAGATACCATTTGACAAACTAGAAGAGTTTGGACAAGGAAGGTAGCATAGAAATGCCCGATATCTAGTGACCAATTAATCTTTTAAATCCTCTAACAAGGTCACACCTAACAGTGTGTTTGTAACCTTTAACAGGGTTGGCTTTTCACCGAACTCACTTCAGAAGAGTGAAAATTTTGGGTTACCGGTCCCAAGTGTTTTTTTTTCCCTTAACAGGGTTTCTATGTTAAAAATCCATGTGTCAATGTGTTTATGAGTGATTACTTTAGTGTTTTGCATTACACATAGTTAATCTAGATTGATCGGTATACTCTAAGTAATTTACTATTTATCGGTAAATTGAAAGACTGCTATTCGATAAACATACCAAATAAGGTTTAACAAAGCATTCTGAGCAGTAGTAATTTGATAAGTATATTTGAAGGCATTCATCTTATAGGACTGGAGATAACTAGAGGCTTAATATTTTGGTACTAAGTTTTGGGGTTGATTAATTGGAATATTTTTGAGGCCACTGATTCACCCCCCCTCTCAGTTATTACTAACAATTGGTATAAGAGAAAATCCTTTGCTAATGAAATGAGCAAAGAATTTGAAATGTCTATGTTTGGGAAGATCAAATTCTTTCTTGGTCTACAGATTCTTCAACAAGATGCAAGCATATATATCACTCAGTCCAAATATATCAAGAAAGTGCTGAAGATATTCAAGATGGAAGATTCCAAACTAGTTGGAACACCTATGGCTATCGGATGTAAGCTGACAAAAGAAGACAAATCAAATGAGGTAAACCAAACCTTGTATAGATCAATGATTGCCAAACTAATGTATGTTGTTCATACCAGGCCAAATATTGCACATGCAGTTGGAATAGTTGCAAGATTCTCTGCTAATCCCAAAGCATCACATATGACTGCTGTTAAGAGAATCCTGAGATATCTAAAGAACACCGAGGACTATGGCTTATGGTATAAAAGGGAAGGAAAATTTGAGCTACAAGTCTATATAGATGTTGATTGAGTTGGAAACATTGATGACCGAAAGAGCACAACTGGAGGAGTATTCTTCATGGGTGACAGACTTGTCACATGGATCAACAAGAAGCAAAGATGCATATCTCAGTCTACTACAGAAGCAGAGTATGTGGCTGCTGCTGCAAATTGCTCCAATATTGCATGGATCAAACAATTGCTAGAAGGTATGAATATGAAGATTCTTGAACCAGTACTTATATACTGTGATAATACCAGTGCAATTAACATTTCTAAGAATCCAGTCATGCATGCTAAGACTAAGCATATTGATATCAAGTATCACTATCTGAGAGAACAAGTACAAACAAAAGAGGTGATACTGGAATATGTTCAATCAAAGGAACAATTAGCTGATATATTCACTAAGCCATTAACGAAAGATACTTTTGAGTACCTAAGACAGAGACTAGGGGTCCAACCCTTGTCTATCAGTCAGTAAGATGCCTAGGAGGTTGTGTAAGGAAACTCCGGTGTGGAAACAACTTCCTACACTAACCTCTAAAGGAAAGTATTGTGCAAATTCTTTTAAATTCTTACAATTTTAGATTCCTTAACTACTTTAACGATGATATTGCAGCCATATACCATGCATACAGAAAAATAGAGTGACACAATGATTTACCCTGGAGAAAACCTTTCGGTAAAAAACCTCAGCACTCCAAAATCTGCACAATGTATTATCTTCAACACAACGGTTACAACACACTTGCAATGCAAGTTCTTTCAGGAGACAATCGACACACAGACTAATCTAGTAGCACCCGATCATACCAACAATACACTCTTTTTCTATCTCTGTCTGTAACCCTAAAAAATGCTTATATCATGCGCTTTCCTTTTTTAGGGTTTTACCATTCTCCTAGAAAATAGGAACCCTAAAATTTTTTTCGGTGCGATGCCCCGAACCCCACAATTGTGGAAGAGTGTATAGTACTCAACTTTATCAGTTGCCACATGTCATTGCATGTCTTCACCTGTCATTGAATCTTCTAGAAATAGCTCTTACGTGTCATAGGAATCCGTCATAACCGTTTCAGCCATGATCTCCT
>MU226072.1:3191812-3205745 GCA_018584345.1 Thuja plicata
CTAAGCTTATCTTAAGGGGGGGTGTTAGAGTAATAGTCTCTTAGGTTATTAATTAAATCATTATGATCTAATTACTAACTCACCTATTCACTCTAGTTGCTTAAGCTAACCTTAGGTTTTCCCTTTTTAGGGTTTCGTGATTCCTTTTATAAGGATTCACCTTTTTGTTTTTCATAAGGAGTTTTCACATCTCATTGTAACATCTTGAAACATATTGTTAATATATTATTTTTTTGTGCATATGATGTCTTCTCTGGCTTTTTGGCCTCCATAGTTTTTTTTGTCTTCTGTACTTTGCTTCTTCCATGTGACAGGTTTGCATGCAGGTGTTCTTGGGAGAATAGGGTTATTCATATTCTAACAGCTGACAGAGCTAAATATAGAATTAACTGGTAGTTATCGTTGTTTTCATCGACAAGATAAAGCCATAGATAAGTAAAGGATTTAAAGTTGTTTTGTCCAGTTGGCAAGAAGATATCTGTGAGATAAAACATGAGTTTTTCTTTAAATCAAATTGGCTAAGATAGTGTATCATGCCAAGATCAAGAACATCAAGAACCTAGAAATGATGATATCATGTCTATAAAGAGACAACTTAATTCTTTACGAATTAAGGGGATTGAATGAAAAAGAGGATGCTGGAGAGAAACTGATGAAGAACAACTTCATACAATCCTGATCAATCAAGCTGAAGAAAGATCTAAAGATTTCCGTGGACACCGAGCAACAGAGCATAGCATCACCAAGCAGAACAATAGTGGAGCAAAGGTATTGAAAATATATATTGATCAGATTGGTTTTATGAGCTTACAATAGATCTGAAAATCTACAAGTATAAGTTGTATATGTGAACAGATCATATTGTTTCAGTTTAACCATTGATTCAGAAAGTCTCTTAACCAAGCAGGATTTAAAGATCCTTTCTATATTGGGATACATCTTAAGGAGTATCAAAAAGTTTGGTCATGAAGATAGCATGAGATAACATATACCATTTGACAAACCAGAAGAGTTTGGACAAGGAAGGTAGCATAGAAATGCCCGATATCAAGTGACAAACTAATCTTTTAAATCCTCTAACAAGGTCACACCTAACAGTGTGTTTGTAACCTTTAACAAGGTTGGCTCTTCACTGAGCTCACTTTAAAAGAGTGAAAATTTTGGGTTACTGGTCCCAAGTGGTTTTTTCCCTTAACAGGGTTTCCACGTTAAAAATCCATGTGTCGATGTGTTTATGAGTCATTAATTTAGTGTTTTGGATTACACATAGTTAATATGGATTGATCGGTAAACTCTAAGTAATTTAGTATTTTTGGTAAATTGAAAGACTGCTATTCGGTAAACATACAGAATAATGTTTAACAAAGCATTCCGAGCAATAGTAATTTGATAAGTATATAGTAATTTGATAAGTATATTTGAAGACATTCATCTTATAGGACTGAAGATAACTAGAGGCTTAATATTGTGGTACTAAGTTTTTGGGTTGATTAATTGGAATATTTTTGAGGCCACTGATTCACCCCCCCTCTCAGTTATTACTAACTTCTTCTAGCAATTAGACTTGTTATGTAGTATCTAAGAAAGGGAGATTCTAGGAAATTCTATCAAATGATGATTATATGAAGATTGAAGAGTTTAAGATGTTAGTTCTAAGAATGAAGCTCAATGTTGAAATGATAAATGGTGATTAGGGAGAAACATCTATTCTCCATTCCAAAGAAGAAATTTGTTCTTAGAGCATGATCAAAGAACTCAATTTAGATGTTGACACACACTTCTAAGAAAAATAGGAAGATTGTACAAGAACATGGTTTTCTTTTGTTTCTTTGATTAGACATTGCTTCCAAGGTCGTCTACAATAGGAATAGACGTTGGATCATAAGGTGTTTTAGATGATAAAAAGGCTAATAGGTTCTAAATTGTTTCTAAGTTTCATCTCAATTCTCAAACTCTTGTGATATGGGCTATTGCCTCTAAGCATAACAAGCCCTATGCATATGAAAATGCTCATGAGATAAGAGGGTATTTGTAATGCATGGAAATGGGATCTAAACCTATAATAGAAACTAGGAATCATACCCCATCCCATCAACTACCTTGGAGAAGAACCATGAGGCCCATCTACAATCCCTTGTGAGAGCTGGGCATAATGGATTGATTTTTATCCTTTTTTTGTGTGTGTGATTTTAATTGGGTTGAATGTGATTGGAAATTAACAAAACAAGAACTAGGCTAAAAGGGGAAAAATTGAGAATCAACACATTGACAAATGTAGATATGGGAATCAACTATGGTGTATAGAATTGGAAAATGGATGTAGAGAGGAACTTGTGTCTAAAATATGAGCTCAAAATGGATGGACATTATCAATAGGTGCCATAGTCGTGCTGTCTCAGGTTCAAAATAGAAGTCAAACTAGTCTTAGGAGTCTCCAAATTGCCTTTGGGTCACCTTTCAAGTAAAACCACTAGGAATATGATGCTAGGCACCTTAGTCCTACAAGTGAATGATACAATATTACTTTTGTCTCTATCTTCTTTATGCTCTTTTACTACCAAATTGGATTTGAAACATGTTCCTTGACCTGGACATGCACACACAAAGAGAAAATGGTGTTTGTGTTGTATACAAGCTTGCCTTAGTCAAGCCTTGGGTTTGGAATCAACTCAACAACAATGATGACATGAAAATGAAATCTCATATTTGTAATAAATGTTCAATTGAAGTTGTTAGAATTGAAATGATTATACACTTGATTGCTGATGCAATGATCCTAGAATAACTCCTCTCATGTTGATGCAATAACATGATCAATCATAAAAAAATCCAGCATAAACTCATAAGTGAAGATGCCTTGTAGCTTGAAGCTTCTTGAATCATTTTTTCTCTTGAGAGGAAATTTGTGAATCTGATGTGAATGTATGCTATGAAATGAACTAGAAGGGTGCTATATATAGGTTCCTTAAGCCGATTTTTCTTTAAGAATGACCTTAAATTTTCATACTCCCTTTGATGGATAGATCTAGAAATCCCAAGGCCTACATGTTATTCACCCTCAATTTTGACTAAAACAAAGGTTAGACTAATTTGGTTAGAAAATAGTCTACCATAGATTGGCTTGAATTTTGGGGGTGAAAAGATAACGAGACCTTTGTTGTATTGGACTTAATAATGAGTTTGTATCACCCTGTAGGGAACCCAAGAGAGATTAACCTAAAACATGTTACTAAGTTTGCAAAATAATATTTTTTTAACGAGTTACAATTGAGAAGAAATAACAATGCAGAAGCAATAAAACATAAGACATACATACTCATAACTGCAACTCATTTACATATTACAAATCCCGAGGGTTCCATGACGTAGAATTACGTAAGTTAACTAATCTACTAAAAGAAATTAAACAATTTAACATCTTCATATAATGTAAATGAATAACAATAACATTGTCCCATAAATGAAACCTAGATACAAGTGATATCATAATGAACCAACATCCACTGCACAAGTTGCAGGGTATGTGGTAAAACCAAGTATGAAGTACAATACAATAATCCAAGAATGTCACAACTGATACAATGATATAGAATACAAGATAATAAAGATAAGATAAAGCCTCCAACAATGAAGAATAAGAAGGTACAACAACATCAAGGATTGTCCTAGCATAAGGTCACGAACTTCGGATCTCAACTGTAATAAGAATCACTACCACCCAACTACGTGGAACCAAATGTTGACTCCCACCACATTGAGGAGATAACAACAGACCCCACTCAAATAATAGAACCAAAGGAGGCAGTGACAACTAAGCAAGGAGATCCCGATAGCTCTCTGAATCAAGGGAAACCGACACATGTAGGAAACCTAGAGTGTGTATAGGAAGGTGTCATCATATACGTCTAACCCTTAAGTATCGCCTTGGTAGTCTCTCTGGACCATATATGATATCAATGACTCCTCAACCAGATGAAGCCATTAACTATGCCAGAACCATACCTCGCCGGGCGACCAGCATCATCTCATCCTCCATCTTAGCCTATACAAGCGCTCAAGCATGTGTGAGGTACCATATCTTATTAATTCATTTTAATCCCCCCAATTATGTATTATGTTATAACTTGATTAAGAAAACTTACAATAAGTGATCTTGGTTGCCACTTGTGGGCCCCGACACTTATTGTAAGCCACCGCCTACTACACAACTAGATAACCTACCATAATGCTCCAACCAAAAGAACCAAAAGAAAGTAAAAACTAAAACCATGAGGACTTCTCATAAATCATAAATTAAGATAATCACCAAGGAAAATGCTGGAGCATAACAAATAACATATCATCCCATACAATGATCCAAACTGTCCATCCCATACTGGACATCTCAACAGAACAATGCAAATTCATGTATCACATCATAAGATCAATGATCATCAAAACATCACAAGAACCCATCTCCAAACATGGAGTAACATAATCCACAAGATAATCATTCAGAACACTGAACCACCATAACAATAGAAATAAGGTGACCAAGATAATTAGGACTGAACACACATGTGGTCGTCACCTTTTCCTTATTAAATAATATAATGACTGAAGACTCAGAGAACACACAACATAAGCAACAAATGTATACAAGTCGACACAAGAACCAATCGATGATATATGAATGGTTATAAATATCCACGATATAAACCCAAGTAGTAAAAATATAAAATCATAAAATAATTCAAGTCCCAGAAGACAAAATCCCTCCTAGGGCATCACTCTACCCATAACAACAATTAATTACAACAAAGACAAAATAAAATTTCAATTAAAAAAAAACATATCCATATATAAACTATCTTCTGATCAAATAATATAATTAATATTAAATGGTACCCCAAATTAATTATGAGTTAGTTAAATTATCCATAATCCCCAATCCATTATTATTAACTTGGGATCTTATAAATATATTCTAAATCCCTTTCTCATAATCTAACTCTTAAATTCAAATATAAATTTAATTTTAAAAGTAATATATAATCTAAAATATAAGTCCTTGACGATTTATGTTATAACCTAAAGATTATACTTAATTAAACAAAATATTAATAAAATATAATTTAAAAATAAAATATTTAACAAAATAAATATAAATAAATTTATAAATCAAATAATCGAAATTAATCTACATTAACAATCAATAAATATTAGCTATAAATATTTATAAATAAACTAATATAAAAATAATTTGTAAACTAATTAATCTAATCAAATTTTAAATAAATAATAAACAAGTTAGACAAAACTCATTTTCAACTTAACCTTTATTTAAAATAAACAATAAAAGTAATTCTTAGTAATGGGAGTTACATGGCCCCCACTCTATTTTTTTTTTGTTTTATTTTTCTTTTTTAAAAATAAATAAAAATAATTATTTTTTATTTTTTATTTATTTTTATAGAAATAAATATTATCTTTTTTATATTAGTTAATTTATTTTAAAATAAATAATATAAATACAACCCCTTTTTTTAATATATCTTTAAAAGATACCAATTATCATATATTCAAAAAAATATTTGTTTTCTTTTTAATTCAATAAAGAGGTCTTTTCTATATATAAATATATAACATATAATTATTTACTATATTGATTTATTATTATTAATTTTTTTTAACATAGGGAACATTCCAGGAAGATGAAAAATATAATTATTTTTATTTTAATTCTAAGATATAAATTCGTTTATTTCCTAAAACATATATTTTTATTCAAATATTCTAAAACAATTTCTATCAAATTTGTATGGTTTAATACCAAGGGTTTTAACAAAGTTCTAAAATAAACCCTAGCTAATTCGATTCAAGTTTTCTAATATTTTCAAACACAATAAGGACCATTTTGAATGACAACCCTAGAAAACTCAATATCAATTTTGAAACCACAATTTCCTAAAGAAACCCCTTATACCCAAAATATAGATCTGACATGCAAACATAAAAGCAAAATTACAACACCATAACAATAACCATATTCTAAGATTGGGCAAACACGAAGCAGATAAGGAATTTAACACAAGGAGATTTCAAAATTTCAGACACATAGAAGACGATGATCTGAGTACTGAAATCGAGGATTCAAACCCTACCTCAAACAACCAGTTGACAGAAGCCATGAAGAACAATCCAAAACCTTGCAAATCCTAAGCTTTCACAATTTATTTCAATCCAAATTCAGAGCAAAAAACCTATAAAAATCCATGCAACCCGTGTGTGCAAAAATGACCCAAAAACATCCTAATAAGGAAAGCCTACTAAATCTAGGGTTTCCAAACTCATGCAACCCTAAAAGCAAACTCAACTAAAAACTCAAATAAAAAAATCAGAAAAAATAGAACTCAACTTAAAATTTAATAAAAAGAATTAATTTATTTAATAATTGATAATTACATGCACTTTTCCAATTTAGCCAATTAACTCATCTTTTTATTTTAAATTTATATTTTATTTTTAATAAAAGAATGTGCAACTTTAATTGCATAATAATATTTAATTATCAATTAATATTTTTAGCATATTAATAACATGCAAATTGATAATAAAATATCAATTCATTAATTATGCTTTTAAATCTCAATTTTGAATTTAATAATTAATTAAATCCTCTATTTCCAAAATTAGACTTTTTAATTAACACGTGTATTTAATTAATTTTCATTAAATAAATAACATCATATTTAATGTCTCCAAATTTAATAAGATTTAATTATTAATTACACAATTAATTTAATAAATCACTCACCCAACTAACTCAAAAATCATATCAATCACATGACAAGACAACATGACGACAAAACCGACTGAACCCAAAAATACCACAAGTAAGCACAAAGGAAGGGTTCAAGATTGATGTCACCTTGACAAATTCGGAAGGTAGAAAATAAGATACTTGTCTACTGTTTCAAGACAATAATGACCTAAGTTGGGATTTGGACCTACCTGTTATCTCCCTCTCTTACCATTGAGATATTGTGATAGGGCATGCTCATCCTGATAATTTAGGGAAGTTGATGCCTAGTACTTGCAAACCTGCATCAGAAAGTCGAGCATGTACATAATGTATAGAAAAAAAAATGATAGAGATCGGTCAATCATGTGGATCTCACAATGCAAGTAACTACGCCTCCTTCTTCTACCACATCAGACACATCATACAGAAATATAAGATAAACACGCCACACAGTAATGCAAAAGATATATGTCAACCATACACGTGCAAGTATGAGGTGAGTAAAATTATTCCAACATATGCATAATCATCCTGAAAATAACCAAAATATTCTGGCATCAATATTGAAAAGTAAATTATGGGTGGGCACTACATACACCCCCCTAAAATTAGGCTTACTCCTGGGAGGCGACGATCAAAATAAAGATTACAAGGTTTACATAAAGGTGCTACAATGGTTCTCTTATGAATACAATGCATATTTCAATTGGGGACTTAGGGCCTTGACCCAATTGACCTACTATGATAAAACACCCTAGTACCATTCTCTGTAATATACTCCCTTACACATACTATCAGAGGTCCATAACGAACATGATAGAAACAACACTTTTCAAAAAATTGAGCTAGAAGTATCAAACATTCGGAATAGTCATCACAAATCAGAAAGAAAAATCCCAAGCGGGGGAATAAACAGTTCAACATCAAATCATAAAAGCGCACAATGTCAACAGTAAATCAAGCGTGACCAGTGTCAAAATAGATAGTGAAAAGAGAATCATATGACTAGTCCAAAAAAAGAAAGTTAAAAAATTTAATGCTAGCCCAAACACAATACAAACAAATTATCAAAACCCAAAACAAATAATGAATCATAAAATATTTCACATAACAAAGTGACAAGTGTTAGCCATACTCAAGGGAGTAACCGCTTCACAAAACCTAAGAATACAACATCCTAGATGTGTTAGAGAATGTACCCAAACACAATAGACAATCGCTAAGGTAAGATGCATAAAACATAATTAAATAAACAACTTACAAATTTTTATCTACAAATTATGAGTTACAATGGTCAACAACTAAACACCTAGTGGGCATACAAAATCTCAAAGTTCCCAGTGTAGAAACTTGGGCTCTAATACCAAGTGTAACACCTCACTAGGGAACCCATGAGAGATTTACCTAAAACATGTCACTAAGTTTGCAAAATATTTTTTTTAATGAGTTACAATTGAAAAGGAATAATAATGCGAAAGCAATATATCATAAGACATACATACGCATAAATGCAACTCATTTACATATTACAAATCCTGAGGGTTCCATGACGTATAATTACATAAGTTAACTAATCTACTAAAAGAAATTAAAAAATATAACATCTTCATATAATGCAAATTAATAACAATAACACCATTCCATAAATGAAACCTAGATACAACTGATACCATAATGAACTAACATCCACTGTACAAGTTGAGGGTATGTGGTAAAACCAAGTATGAAGTACAATACAATAATCCAAGAATGTCACAACTGATACAATGATACATAATACAAGATAAGAAAGATAAGATAAAGTATCTAACAATGAAGAATATGAAGGTACAACAACATCAAGGATCGTCCTAGCATAAGGTCATGAACGTCAGATATTAATGGTAATAGGAATCACTACCACTTGAGAGTGTGGAACCAAAGGTCCACTCCCACCATGCTGAGGAGATAACAACAAACCCCACTTGGATAACAGAACCAAAGGAGGTAGTGACAACTAAGCAAGGGGATCCTAATAGCTCTCTAACTCAAGGGAAACTGACAAATGTAGGAAACCTAGACTGTGTATAGGAAGGTCTCATCATATACGTCTAACCCTTAAGTCTCGCCCTGGTAGTCTCTCTAGACCCCAACACTTAAGTGACATATACAGTATCAATGACTCATCAACTAGATGAAGCCATTAACTATGCCAGAACCATACCTCGCAGGGTGACAAGCATCATCTCATCCTCCATCTTAGCCTATACAAGCGCTCAAGCAATACATGGGTGAGGTACCATATCTTATTAATTCATTTAAAACCCCCTAATTATGTATTATGTTATCACTTGATTAAGAAAACATATAATAAGTGATCCTGACTACCACCTGTGGGCCCCAACACTTATTGCAAGCCACCCCCTACTACGCAGCTAGATAACCTACCCTAATGCTCCAACCAAAAGAACAAAAAAAAACAAAAACAAAATCATGAGGTGATGATCATATTTTTTCATTAGTATACAAAGGAAACAATTTTGGAATCGTTGGTAAACATGCTCATTGAAAGAAAACTTACAATGTAACCCAACACAGTAGTGGAAAGTGGTCACCAAAACTAGTCTTCACCGAAAGACATGTTACAAGGTAAAATGAAGACACAGTTCAACAAAAGAACCCGATAGACAAGTTAACAGTGAACACCGACAGTCAGTCGACAGAGAAACCCGAAAAGCAGAATGTCTATAGAGACATCACTGAGGAAAGGCTACACAGAAAACCGAGCACCAGTCTACCAAGAGACAATTTTATTCTGAGAAATGTGGATCTGACTTACACGTCAGATAAAACACTTAAGTTTTATATTTATCTTTAAAGCATATCTTTAAAACTATTTCTTGAGGGACAAGCAAAGAAAATGCAATTTTTTTAATCAGTCTAACTGATTGAAAACATGCAAACTAGGAGATCAAGGTCAAGTTGTAAACCTTTGATCATAGAGTTATCATTGTAAAGCGTAAAACTAAAATAGGTCAATTCATTGTATAAATAGATATGTAATCAATCAAAACAAGATGATGTGATGATGATGTAGCCGAGGAGCACATCTATGGATCAGATATAGAGTTTTATGCAGAAGGACAACAAAAGATGAAATAGGTTATCAAGAACTAGATTCAAGGCTACCGAGCAGAATAGAGATATTAATCAATCACAATAGGTGATACATTATACATGTGAACTTAAATGATCTGTACTCAGAAATTCATGATTGCATTTAATCAGGTCAATCAATATTTTTGACTACATTCTAACAAGTGTAGCAAATAGAAGAAATCCTTTAAGATGGTGGATTTAACAATCCTTTTTTAAATCTCTTAACTGAGTGCACACTAAATAGTATTTCTAAAGCTCTTATTAGAGTAGACCTTAACCAGTATAGACATGTTACTCCTAACAGGGTAATATCATCAGAAGTGATCAAACTTGTAAGCCTTAACTGACCCCTTCCATTCTGCAAATAGTGAAGTTTTGTGGGTTTCATCCCCACTGCAGTTTTTACCTTCTAATAGGGGTTTTCTGTGTTACCAAATCTTGTGTCATGTGTTATTACATTTCATGAATGTTTCTATGAATTTTTACATGCAAATTGAGTTTATGAATTGATATTACATACACAAAGATAGAATAACACATATGGTTGGTAATGCAAGGATTTGATTACTAAAGGATAAAGGTTAATTGATAAATTTTTTTAAGGGTACTAATTTACCCCTCCCCTCTCAGTACACACCATTTCATTATTCCAACAATTGGTATCAGAGCTAGATCTCTTATTTGAAAAAGTTTAAATCACTTGAGAGAAAAGATCATACAATGGAAAGGTATAAGCTAGACAAGAGTATTGAGAATCAGAAGCTAGAGATACAAATCTTCTATGAGAAATACAGAGCAGAAAGAATCAAGATGAGAGAGCTACTGGATGAAAAAAAGGTCATGGCATCTCGCTATAATGAAACAGACTATCATGAAGAATAGATACCTTATTTATTTGAGTCATCAAGATCTACATCTAGCAATACATCAGACACATATGCAGGAAGCATCACAAGTCTGAATAAAATCAATTAGCATCTGACTGAGCAAGAAAGAAAATTATCTATTGATGACAGGAGGAAGATCACTGGAAAGCTACAAGAGAGAGAATCAGAAATAAAAATACTTACTGAACATCATCATGAGATCACCAATCAAATTGTTCTTATGAGTCATGAGGCAAATCGAGTGAACATAGAAATCAATGGGAAATTGGAAGCTATTGGTGAGATAAGAGAAGAAAATGAAAGACTGAAGCATGAAATGATAATTCAACAACAACATAATGATATGATCAAGAAAGCTGAAGAAAGCACCAAAAGAATGGATGATTTTCTGGATGGACAAAGAAGAGTCAACAACAATACCGGACTAGGGTATACTGAGCATAGATAATCATCAAATCAATCTGATCACAAAGATGTCTACACAAATCCAAGACCAAGGAAGCTGTCATGCAATCACTATGGAAAACCAGGCCACACATCAAATGTTTGCAGGAGCAAAGCTAAAGGTATTCCTAAATCCACATCTACATTCATAGGAAATTGTTATAACTGTAACAAGCATGGTCATAAAGCGTATGAATGTAAATATAAGGTGAAAGAACCAAAGAAGGAAACCTACATGGAAAAGTATTGTCCTAATTGAAAAATGCATGGGCACACATCTCTTGAATGCAACAAAAAGAAAAAGCAAGTATGGAAACAAAAAGAACAAGATAATGCTTATCAATCGAGAAGACTCGATAACTCATATGTTTGGGATTACAACACATGGGAAAATTGCATAGTATTTGGTAGATATGGACACATAGCTGCAAACTACATGAGAAAATGGATGAGAAAGTCTAGAAGCTAGACTAGCCCCAGAACAACATGCTTACATTGTCATAGGGTCAGTCCTCTAAGAAAGACTATAGAGACCGAGTGATAGAGACAATCACTTTTCCAGTAGAAATACCATTGAAGACATCAGGAAGATGAGAAACAAAATATGGAGGAAAGCTACATACACAGATGATGTTGGAATAAGAAATGCAATTGGTGACACCTTATCTAATGGATATGGTGATATCACCACCCCCACCTAAGCAGAACAAGTAAGTATGGAACTGCACTATACCAAGCTATATTTTGCATCAGTTCCATTACATATTCATAATATGCTAAATCAACATGAATAAAGATGCACTATGGTATTACTTGTTATGAATTTGTGAATCCAATCTTGTTGGTCAATGCATATTGAGAATCGTTGGTAAACATACAAAATATAAGTTGTCAATGCATACCGAGAATCGTTGGTATACATACAAAAGCTAAGTTGTTAATGTAAACTGAGCATCGCTGATAATCATGTAAAAACACATTGAAGTCTTCACCTATATACCAAGATCCATCGGTGAACATGTGAAAATTCATCTGAGTTGACACTTGCCCCAAGCATCGCGTTCTCACCAAGAATGAAGTTTGTATGTTACTTGAGCGACTCCGTCTTCGAACACCGAGAAGTGGGTGAAACATTAATGATGCCACTTAGGGCACTGTCTATAAAAGGATGACGGAGACCTCATTTCATTCACCAACATTTGAGAGAAAAGAGCAGAGTGACCAAAGGCAAAAGTATTATAGAGAGATTCATGAGCACCTTCACAACTACTACGACAAATTCTGATCTTCAACAGCTACAACAAAACAAGTGAGTAACTAAGACTCACCAAGCTCACATTTTGTTTTATGGGAAAATCCCTAAATTTGCAAAATCATGGAAACCACATCCCGTGTAACCAAGATTAAGAATGCCAAAGAAAATAAGGTCAAAATGATCAAGAACTCCACCTGTGAGGAGCCACATTACAAATTCTGCCCCAAGGTTGCCTCACAACCTGACGACGCTAGAGCATTCTCAAGCATACCACCTAGGGTTTTGCTCGTCGAGGATGTTCGGGCATACATACATTGCAAGATTTATGAGATAAGAGATCTTGAGGTCAAACAAGCTTACAAATAGATTTACACAGATAGAACCATCAAGGAGGAACATAAACACATTGAGGTCAAAGGGTTGAAAAATGTCCTAATGTTCTTGAAGGATTTTAAAACCGAGTGGATCAGAATAGTACTAAGAAGGGTACATGACCAAAAGATGTGGCGGGATGAGCCAAAATAGATCACTAGGGATGTAATACATGCAGTGACCAGTTATCCAATAACTGACAAGGCCAAGGCACTCAAACACCCTTCTCGCCCCAAGATTGAGAAGATAACAGGTTGTTAGTGAATAGATTTTTCCTTCAAACAAAAACACAAAAGTTGACTCCAAACACCCACAATGAAGTACAAACCGCACCAACAGTTGGACATATTATCATGGGATTGATAATCTTCCTCTAAATTATTCGGGTAGAACTCCCCGTGTAAGATCTCCAATGAATTCACAAAACCACTTACAAATATACTTTTTGTGTGCTAAAATGTTGACACACTTCTACGAATCATTCCATCCAAGGTTGCTCAAGAATGAGGCCTCAAATATCGATCCATAGCTCTCTAGTCATGGAGTGCAAAGGTGTGAATTGGAGGCCCTCAGATTGACCTATTTAGTGCCTATGCAAGTACACCATGAAACAAGAGATTCAAATGCATGAAAATGAGATCTACTCTATATGATTGCAATGCATGAAAGAAAATTAATCTAAATGATAACAATGCATGATTAATCTATGAAAGGAAATACAAATGCAAGTTTAATCTATGAAAATAAATATGAATCTAATCTACATGAGTAGCCATGAATGCAAGAAGAAGACAAGAAGAGAGAAGTTGCAATATCCAAGCTCAAGTGCTCAAATCCTCCTCCAAAATTGCTCTCCAAACCTGCAACATAACAATACTATGAAAAATCTAATATGATTGATGATTGATTGATTGATGATTGATGATTTATCAAATGAGAAGGAGAGATTTCCTTATATAGGAAAGTGAACAGTTGAGATTAAGAGGCAAAAAGAATTGATCAATGGTTGAGATTAAGAGGCAAAAACCCACCACTTAGGAAGATGTGATGAAA